>JAHKKF010521481.1:0-19504 GCA_019740295.1 Labeo calbasu
TCTGTCTGTCTGTCTGTCTGTCTGTCTGTCTGTCTATCTATCTATCTATCTGTCATCTGTCTTTCTGTCCATGTGTCTGTCCGTCTTTCATCTGTATGCTTGTCTGTCTATGAGTCTGTCTGTCTTAATATAACTGCCTATAGTTTAATATAGAAGCTTGGCTAAATATGTGTAATTTTAATGAATTAATTGATAGGACACAAAAAGATAAGCTTATTGTCAATAAGTCTCATACTATTTCTGAGAGAACGAATTAATGTAATGTTTCTTATTCTAGCCAAAAAAAAACAAAAAAACAAGTCAAGCTGCCATGAGTTTCCCATAGCATTTTGTCATCAGTGTAATTGGCACCATATGGAAACTATCCGTATGCATAACTTTCAAGTGAAGAAAGATGCCTATAACATCTGTACGTTCTCCAGTACGTCCATGTCTTAGTATTTATAGCGTCCATAAAGGATTGTATAAACACATGAGGCCAGAACAACTGTGGCATGTCATTGTCTAATTAAAGAAGCCATGCTAGCAGAGGTGGGATTTTTCCATTGCTGATATCTGCTGATTGTGTTCTGTTAATTGTTTAGATTCGTTTCCAATCGCAGGGAATGTTTTTACTTCTGTTTATTCATATTTTATCTCTTTGATTGACTGCTTAACTCTAGAGATTTTTGATTCCTGTTTAGTTTGGCAGTAAGACAATAGAAGGGGCGATATAATACTGAAACTCCTGTTGGAGAGACTAAAGTAGAAAGATGTGAGTTAATTAGAGGATGATTACTGCTCTGCTCTGTGTGTACACATGTTGTCTGCTGGAGTTTGGAGACTATTTCAGTTATGGATCTCCATGTAGGGAATCAATCCAAATAAAAAGATGTAATCATGTTGTGTGTGAAAGCAGACCTCTGTGTATTCCCAGCCTCTCCCGTGGGATCTGCTCAGAGCTGAGTGTGTGTTAACATGCTCACAGCTGCTCAAGGCTTGAGATCATGTTAACACTACAGTAAATTAATGAATAGAGACGGGTTTGACATCTGTCTCATGCTAATGTCTAATAGTTAATTAGCTGGTATGGTTGGAACATACTTTATGTAATAAAGTGTGTATTATGTAATTTTTTTAATCTTTCATTTCTATTCTATTCTATTCTATTCTATTCTATTCTATTCTATTCTATTCTATTCTATTCTATTCTATTAGATTAGATTAGATAAATAACTGCTGTCAGGAATTAAAAATAATTATTAATTACTATATTTTTTAATTTCTAGATATTTTATTTTGGATCATTATACTATTGTTGTTGTTATTAATATTATGTTATGTATTGCTATATTATATAATATATAATTACACAATTGATGTTCTTATTATTGTAAATAAAATATCTAATAATAATAATAATAATACAAAAATCTAATAATAATATATATTTTTTATTTTATTATTTTAATTTATTATTATTATTATTATTATTATTTTATGTTGTTATATTATAATATGTATTATAGTATATATTATTATACAATTAATGTTATTGTTATTGTAAAAAAAAATCTAGAAAATAGTTTATGCCAATAATTTAAAAAATAATGTTTTATTTTTATTAATAATTTATAACTATAAAACGGCAATTTATGAAACAATATAATAATAATAAGAATAATAATAGTAATGTTATTATTATTATTATTATGTTGTTGTTGTTGTTGTATATTGTTATATTATAGTATATAATATGATATAGTTCATGTAATTAATATTATTGTAACTAAAATATCTGGACATTTTTAATTCCAATATATTCCAATCATAATAATAATAATGTTTTATTATTATTATTATTATTATTATTATTATTAAGAATGTATTATAGTAAATATTATTATACAATTAATGTTATTTTTATTGTAAATAAAATATATATCTGGAAAATAATTTAATAACAATGTTTTATTTTTATTATTAATTTATAACATTAAAAGGTGATTTATGAAAGAATATAATAATAATGTTATTTATTATTATTATTAATAGTAGTAGTAGTATTAATATGTTGTTGTTTTATTATAGTATATAATATTATACAATTAATGTTATTATTATTGTAAATAAAATAATGTATAATTAGAACATGTTTTTTGAGATGTACACTCACACTCAGTAGTGAAGAATGTGTGTAAAGCCAGTATCTGTTCCTCCTGAGACTCCTGCACTTTGCTCGAACTAATCGCAATAATTACACTGTTTACACCCGAGCCCACCGTCCACCCTCGCTCTGCTCCCACGCTTCCTCCACTGCTCTGACATCCCTCCATCTCTCTCCCCCTCCTTCCTCCATTTCCTCTGCTCTCATGTTCATCTCCACCCTTCTTGTATTCCAGCACTGGTTACAGTATGACGGCTTTTACATACATTCTCTAGCCATCCTCTGATCTGCACTTCCTCTCTCTAGCCTCGTTTTTATCTCTACATGCATCTCAAGACCCCAGCACACACGTGTACATGTGCACAGAGCAGTAAGGAACATTTCCTCTCTGCCTCCGAGGAACTCTTAAAAAAGCCTCACACCTCTATGAACAGGAAATGAGTACAGAGCGGATGAAGCAGCTGCTACTGAGATGACACTATCAAAGAGAAATCAGTCCAGGAACTTCCTAGAAGCCTAAAACAATATAAAATCCTGTTAATCTGCAGATAAAAAATACTACACGTACACTACTGTTCAAAAGTTTGACTTTTTTTTTTAATATAAAATGTTTTTGTTGATAAAAATAGTTAAAGCCTGCTTTAATTTAATCCAAAGTACAGCAAAAACATAGTGTTACAAAAGCTTTTTATTTCAGATCAGTGCCGATCTTTGGATCTTTCTATTCATCAAGGAATCCTGAAAAAATTGGACTCAACTGTTTTAAATAGTGCTAATTATAAATAATTAAAAATATTTCTTGAAATCATATTCAGATCATGTTAGAATGATTTCTGAAGGATCATGTGACTAACGTAATGATGCTGAAAATTCAGCTTTGAAATAACAGGAAAAAATTACATTTTAAAATATATTTGAATATAAAGCAGCTATTTTAAATAGGAAAAATATTTCACAATACTGCTATATTTCGGATCAAATAAATGCAGGCTTAGTGAGCAGAAGAGAATTCTTTAAAAACGTTAAAAAAAAACTTTTACTGGTAGCGTATTTGATCAAAAATACAGTTAATATTGTGAAATATTATTACAATTTAAAATAACTGTTTTTTGTAATTTATTCCTGTAATGCAAAGGTGAATTTTTAGCATCATTACTCCAGTCTTCAGTGTCGCATGATTCTAATGATTCTAATATGCTGATTTGCTGCTCAAAAAACATAAATCATAAATCAATATTGAAAACAGTTGTGCTGCTTAATATTTTTGGAAACTGTCATATGTTTTTTTCAGGGTTGTTTAATAAATAGAAAGTTTAGAAACAAAACAGCAATTATTTAAAATCTGAATCTTTGTAGCATGTCTTTACTGTCATGTATTTACTGTCACGTTTGATCAATTTAATGTTTCCTTACTGAATAAAAGTAATATTTCCTTTTAAATAAACTTTTGAGTGGCAGTGTAGTAGTTACATAAAAATAAACTCAAAATTTTTAGAATATTTGTTAAAAAAAATCAAACATGAAATCAAACATTTTAATCTAGAAGATGTATTTGGGCATCAAAATATATTTTTTTACAGTATAAAGGAACTAAATTTTGAAGGAAATGCTAGGTCTAATTCTAGTATGGAAGTAATTGCTATTTAAAGATTTTTTTTTTTATCTTTTTAAAGATTTGCTCATATTCACTCTTACTTTCAGTTTTTTTTAAAGGATATTAAAATTGGGTTATTGGGGGATAATTTGGTAATTTCTAACCCCTTTTGGTGGTTATAGCCCTAATTAGTATATATTAGTATGATAACCTTTAAGTGAGTGCTGGATGATGGCAAAAATAATCTAAATGTAAAAATAGGGGAAAGGAGCACAATTAAAGTGATAGACCCCCCAAAAATAAAAATTCTGTCATTAATTACCCTCATGTTGTTCCAAACCCGTAAAACCTTCATTCATCTTCAGAACACACGTAAGATATTTTTTATGACTGATGACTGAGATGAAAAAAAGGTTGAATAAAGTTATTTTTGCTTTTTTATTTGCATAGCTTTCCGTAGTGTCATAAAATTACGGTTGAACTACTGATGTCACATGGACTATTTTAACAATGTCCTTACTAACTTTCTAAACCTTGAACGTGTCAGTTGCGTTGATGTTTATGCAGGGTCAGAAAGCTCTCATATTTCATCAAAATCATCTTCATTTGTGTTCTGAAGATGAACGAAGGTCTCACAGATTTGGAACAACATGAGGATGAGTAATTAATGACAAAATTTTAATTTTTTGGGTGAACTATCCCTTTAAAGGAGAAGTTCACTTCCAGAACGAAAATTTACAGATAATTTACTCACCCCATTGTCATCCAAGATGTTCATGTCTTTCTTTCTTCAGTCGATAAGAAATTTTGTTTCTTGAGGAAAACATTCCCTTTTTTCTCCATATAGTGGACATCAATAGTGCCCCCAAGTTTGAACGTCCAAAATGTAGTTTAAATGCAGCTTCAAATGACTCTAAACGATCCCAGCTGAGGAAGAAGGGTCTTATCTAGTGAAACAATCTGTAATTTTTTTAAACAAATTGACAATTTTTTAAAATTTAAACTCAAATGCTTGTTTTTTCTCGTCTCTGCGATGCGTAGTCTTGTGTAATCCAGGTCAATGCAGTTAGGGTGTGTCGAAAAACTCTCGTCTTCTTCAATGTCAAAATTGTCCTACATCACTGTTTTACCTTTTTTTGCGAAAGGTATGCATGTTCACTTTGTAAACACCGGGTTGGTACTTCTGCAGCGATGTAGGACTATTTTAAAGTTGGGGAAGAAAACGAGATGGGAGTTTTTCGACATAACCTAACTGTATTGACTGTTTTGAACCGGAAAAAAGAACAGAGTTCACGCAGACTTAAATAAGACGAGCGTTTGAGGTTGTATAAACTTGTCAGTTTGTTTTGAAAATAACCGATCATTTCTAGATAAGACCCTTTTTGGAAGTTCAAACTTGAGGGCACCATTGAAGTCTATTATATGGAGAGAAATCCTGAAATGTTTTCCTCAAGAAACATAATTTCTTACCGACTGAAGAAAGAAAGACATGAACATCTTGGATGACAAGGGTGTGAGTGAATTACGCTGATACATTATAGAATCGTCAATATATGCCATTTGTACCGACATGTTTTGTGTTGCTTCTTTAAACAAGGTTGTGTAAGGTTGCTGTGTAAGTGTAAACAGCGTCTCTTACTCCAAGCGTGATGTCAGAAATGAGCTCAGCCTTGTTTTGTTTGGAGCTTTGATTCGGTGAAGTCGCTCTAGATTCAAAACACATCCCTGCACGTGAATAACCTTCCTTACAACTGCTGTGGTATTACACTTGGCACGTGTACTCGCTTGTGGACCGCTCCTCACCCTGAACGTCCCATTACACGTGGGAACATGTTCCTCTGGGCTCGTAGCAGAACACAGGGGCACAGAACAGGGGGCTGCTGTTACTTCAGAGACAGATGGAGCGAAGGAAATAAGGACATGGGTTGGGGAAGAAATAATAATGGTTAAAAAACTGGGATGAAAGGCTGCTGCAGGAGTCGTGCGTAAGATTTGGCCCTACAGATAGAATTCAAAGTTTGTTCTGGCGACAGTCCGGCCGGCCTGAGGGAGGTGGAGCGGATTGGCATTTTGTTAAATGAGGGAAAAATGAAAAGCGGAAAGTGTGGATTGGATAAGGAGAAAGAAAGAGCGAGTGATGGAGGGAGAGAAAGAAGGTTACGTACAGGAAGAAACAAAAGAGTGCTGGCGTGGAGGGGAGGAAAAAGATTAGCGAGAGGAAAGAGAGAAGTATTTTGGATTCAGAAATGCTCAGGCTTGCGCAGCAACAAAAAATTTACCATGGTGACCATAGTTTCCACCAAAATAGCATAGGCGCTACGCTTATTAGTGGTTGTTGCTCATACTTCGGGATCTGAACAAACCCATAATCCTGTGTATTAAACCTTGGCGTGTAGCTCGTCCAGCACTTTCTGTGCTATGGACATGAGTGATACCTCAAATATTGTTTGGAAGAGATGTGATATTACTTTTCTCAGCAGACAGACTGTTGGACAATGAAATAGCTGAAAAAAAAATCCCATAAGCACACATCTATACTAGGGTGGAGGCCTCTTTGGATGGGGTCTATAAGCAACCACCTCAAAACATCCTATCCACCACTTACAGCAGGAACATGCTAAAAAACTATTTGAACCTTAGTGACCAACTAACCTTTCGCAAAGAACTTGATTGACAGGTGATCTGACCAATCATAACGCCTAATCTGCCATCTTGCCTGACAAACAAGAGTACATCGACTTCCTTAAACAAATAAAATATGTTATGATGTTCATTCATGTTTATTTTGTGCATTAAGTGAATATGAAAAGACGATCGGTTCACGTCTTGATCTAATAAAGCAATACAGCGATCTGTCACGACACATTAAAGAGCCACAAAATGGTATTTATTGTTTGAATTTCTTAAAAAAAGCCAAAATTTTTTGTTTCATACCAGAAATAACCTGCTCTGTCTTGTCTGTCGGTGTGTTGTCAGTTTCCTCTTTGCTCCGCATGTTTTTTTTTTACTACACAAGGTCTCAGCTTAAAAATGTTGTCAGTTTTTAAGACATTTAAACAATAAATGTTGTTTTGTGGCTCTTTAATGTGCAATACAGCGATCAGTGTGATCACTGTATTGCCTCATTAGATCAATCGATACGTGAACTGATCATCTTTGCTACTTTAATACACAAAAAAACATGAATGAACATCAGAGCGTTTTTTTTATTTCAAACGAAAGACGTCAATACGCACAATTTTTCAAGATTAAGTCCACCGAAGTTAATCTACTCTCCTGTTTGTTTGTTTTTTGGACAGAATGGCAGATTTGGCATTATGATTGGTCAGATCGCCTGTCAATCAAGCTGTTTGCAATTGGTCAAAAAATGGCACATTTACTTCAGAAAATAAAATAATCTGGTAACATGATATTAGCCACCAATGTCACAAAATAATAATTCAATACTTCTACTACTACTACTACTACATGTCTTTGCACACTGAGTCTGATATTTTCGCATGTTAAAAAATAAATACGACCTCATGTTGTGTCAATCACGTTTACACACTGACTTTAGTCCGTCATAAAAAATCAGACTAGGTTCAATTTTCGGCGTTTTCGCATCCAAGCATTTTAATTGGAAAGGATGACCAATACAAAAAAACCCCCGAAAATTTTGGACTCGCGTGCAAGGACCTATAGAATAATACAATTTGAAAAAATTACATTGCATAAAGGACATTAAAAGTGAATTAATGTATTACTCTTTCTTAGTGGTAACAATAAACACTAATGTAGCCTACACTTCTTTTTAGAAAATAGAGTCAATAAGGTTTTTTAAAAGAAATTAATGCTTTTATTTATCAAGTGATATACATAAAGACATTTATGACAAGACATCTATAATGAAAAAATGTCAGTTTTCGCAAAATATTAAGCAACACAACTGTTTTCAGCAAATCAGCATATTAGAATGATTTCTGAAGGATCATGTGACACTGGAGATTGGAGTAATGACTGTACATCAAATATAAATAAAGTATATAACAATATATTAAAGGTATAGTTCACCCAAAAATGAAAATTACCCTGATTTACTCACCCTCAATCCATCCTAGGTGTATATGACTTTCTTCTTTCAGACAAATACAGTCAGAGTTATATTAATAAATATCCTGGCTCTTCGAAGCTTTATAATGGCAGTGAATGGCTGTTGCGATTTTAAAGTCCAATAAAGTGCATCCATCCATCATTAAAAGTGCTCCACATGGCTCCGGAGGTTTAATAAAGACCTTCTGAAGCAAGTTGATGCATTTGTGTAAGAAAAATATCCATATTTAAAACTTTATATAAGTTAATACTTAAGTAATTACGCTAAGCATCGTACACGTGTTCAAAGAACTAGAGATTATGGGTTAAAAAGTTTTAAATATGGATTTTTTTTACACAAACACATCAGTTCACTTCAGAAGGCCTTTATTAACCCCCGGAGCCGTGTGGAGTACTTTTTACGATTGATGGATGCACTTTATTGGACTTCAAAATCTCAACAGCCATTCACTGCCATTATAAAGCATGGAAGAGCCAGGATATTTTTTAATATAACTTAGATTGTCATATACAGTAATATATAAGTAATATACAACTAGGATGGGCTGAAGATGAGTAAATCATAAGGTAATTTTCATTTTTGGGTGAACTATCCATTTAAACAATTATTTTAAATTGTAATAATATTTCACAATATTACTGTTTTTTACTATATTTTTTAATAAATGCAGCTTTGGTGAGCATAAGAGATTTACTTTAAAAAAGCATTCTAAAATAAATCTTACCAACCACAAACGTTTGAACAATACTGTATGTTGGTGAAAACTGTTACTTTTGTTCGAAGTGAAGACCAAACTACAGTTACAGAGGAAGAGAAAGGGTGAACGATTAGTGCATGAAAACATGAACAGGATGAATGAGGAAATGTTTGTGGAATGATTGACATGCAGAGGAAAAAAGGAATGGATAGATGGAAGCAGGGGGAAAGTTTACCAGAGGAAGCACAAAAATGTTCCCAGGGAATTAAAGTAGAAAAAAAAGAAAGAGCGAAAGGGGCATTGAAGAAGGAACATCTGCTCATAGCGACAAAACACAAGAGACTGTGAGGGTCAGTAATTGGCTCTCAGCGGCTGATGTCTTTTCCACAGATTCAGTGATATCTTTTACACCTGGTAAAAATAGTTACACTGTGTTTCACTTAACACTTATCTTGCCTTACAGTGTTACAAGCAGGTTTTGTGCGCGGAAAGAGACAGAGAGAGATCTCTTGTCTTTGTATACCATGGGGAAGATGTTCTGTTCCACTGGAGTGAAATATTATCTTTGAGTTCTGTCATCACTGCGTTTTGAGACATAATTGTTCACTTTCCTCAAAAGTGGTGGGAGCTTTTTTAGCCAAGAAAAAAGGAAACGTGATATTATAATGGAATCCCACCTAGCAACACACAAAAACACCAATGTGAACAAACACAGCCTGTTGGGGTAGTAGTGTACTGTTTACTGCACAATATGAACTGGATACTCCTTAGAAATGGTTATTTTACTTTTTGAACCGAATTCTTTTGGCAGTTGAAAGAAATAATGAGTCCTGAACGAAATGTTAACAATTTCTGATGATATTACTTCTGATATATCAGATGTATTCATCGAACTATAGGGTCAAGTTTGAGGTTAATAAGATTTTATAGCAGTCAAACGTTTTTGAACAGCAAGATTTTTAGTGTTTTTTTTTTTTTTTAAATAAGTCTCTTCTGCTCACCAAGCCTGCATTTATTTGATCCAAAGTACAGCAAAAACTGGAAAATTTTGAAATATTTTTACTATTTTATTTTTAGTGTTTTCTATTTGATTATATTTTAAAATTTAATTTATTCCTGTGATTTTTAGCATCATTACTCCAGTCACATGATCCTTCAGAAATCATTCTACTATTCTGAGGTGCTGCTCAAAAAACATTTTTTATTACGATTATGTTGAAAACAGCTGAGTAGAATTTGTTTCAGGTTTCTTTGATGAATAGAAATTTCAGAAAAACAGCATTTATCTGAAATAGAAATCTTTTGTAACATTATAAATGTCTTTATCATCACTTTTGATCAATTTCAAGCATCCTTGCTAAATAAAAGTATTCATTTCTATAATTTCTTTCCCAAAAAAATAATACTGACTTCTAGCTTCTGAATGGTATAGTGTATAATGTTACAAAAGCTATTTATTTCAGATAAATGCTGATTTTTGGATCTTTCTATTCATCAAAAAATCCTAAAAAAATGTACTCAACTGTTTTAAATATTGATGATATAAGCGAATTAGACTGAAGGATCATGTGACACTGAAGACTGGAGTAATGAAGCTAAAAATGTAACTTTGATCACAGGAATAAATTACATTTTAAAATATATTCAAACAGAAAACAGTTATTTTAAATAGTAAAAATATTTCACAATATTACTGCTTTTGCTGTATTTTGGATCAAATAAATGCAGACTGGATGAACAGAAGAGACTTTTTTAACATTAAAAATCTTACTGTTCAAAAACTTTTGACTGGTAGTCTATATATAACTCATGGAATAAAAAGACCTGGTAACATGGTAGTCACCAGTGTCATAATTAATAAATTATAATTTTGTTGAAGTCAGGAAGATTTTATTTTAAATAAATTAATACTTTTATAATTCTAAAATTTTCACTGATAATAATAATAAAAAAAGATTTCTGAAGGATCATGTGACACTGAAGACTGGAGCAATGAAACTGAAAATTCAATTTTGCCTCACAGAAATAAATTACATTTTAAAATACATGAACATAGAAAACAATAATTTTGTAATAATATTTACTGTTTTAACTGTATTTTCAACAAATAAATGCAGCCTAAACAACTTGTTTAAAAAAAAAAAGTAATGCAATATTTTACACAACTTTTGACAGTCCAGTCGAATAATACTGTAATGTACTCTGAATATATATTGTGTATTGCACATTTTAGCAAACTTGCCGAGAGGTGGCTGGTATATAAACACAAAGGCACGTTGAGCGGGAGGGGTTGTTTCGGGTGGGAAAACGTGGAATCTGTTTTTGCATGCAGTTGCTGATCGCTTTCTAATGCGCGCTGTTTTCCGGTTTTACTTTCACTTTTGAAATCGATCCCGTTCAGCAAGGAGGGGAGAGGATGGAAAAGGGGTGCACAGTAACTCGTTTTGGGGAAACGACCCCCCTTAACACCGCAGAAGCGTGCAGTGTAAATAAGGGGTAAGAAATGTATTCATCACAGAGTGATGTAACTATTGTATTCACTTATCGTACTATTAAAGTGCGTAAACTCGCGCTAGGCTAGGCTAGTCAGATGATGATGTTTTTTGATAAAGTAAATGTTCTTTGCTCGTTTTCTGTAGCTGCTTTTTGAATAACTAACGAAATGTAAGCATTAGTAACTTACAATGTTTCTATTAAATTGTTATCATGTTAAACACAAATTAAGTCATATTGAAAACATTAGGCTGCTCTTAGCTTTATGCTGGTGTTGGTCTATTGGCCGGCAATGAAACTAAGTAAATAATTAAATAAATTAGCACGATATTATCGTTTATGGGCATCTCACAGGCTGACGATATAAAAATTGAGCATATCGCCCAACACTACATTGAACTCTGTATGTGAGCTATTAAAGCTCATTCTGTACATCTAATCAAGATAGATACAATTTTTGGTCAAATTTAAATCCACATATCAATTCAAATTTACATTTCGAGTCCATGCTAGCATGTAGCTACATTAGCATATAGAAAATGCTAATACAGACGTGCTAAAAGCCACAGAACTCCCATTTTGGAGTGCTGGCATGTATTTGGAGACACAAATACCCAAACATCCAAGTCCCTCCAGGGCCTCATAAGTTATGTTTCATTGTCTCGTTGAACAAAAACATAGTCTTTTAATAACTCTCTATCTCACTCCCTAAACTCAATCGTAGGTCAAGGCCTAGTGTAGCGTCTGTGCGCTTCTCCCTGCCTCAGCCCTTTTCCTGTGGCCAAACAAACAGGGCAGGACTGGGCAGGGGATCGGATGTGTGGGGAGGTGAGGGGGGCACTTCATGTTACGTAAGCGTGAATGTCAATGTCATCGCACACACACACACACACACACACACACGTTTTCCTGCCTGATGTAAGCACACTAATGACGCCTCCGCCCCCTTTAGCCTGTACGACAAAACATGTAGACATGTAAACATGTCTGTTTGGGTGGGTGAGGGCTGTCTGTCGCTGTCCGACATATACATACTGTACCACAATTTATGTTGTTGTGTTCTGTTATTTTGTACAAGATCATGTGAGAGGAATGTGCATGCTAATGTGTTTGGTTACTGCCCATCACCCACAATCCCTTGCATCTCACTTTTTCTACAGTCTCAGTGTTATCAGGAGATAGTTTGCTTATCTGTTGCTTTGGGGAAGCATTTCCTTCGCCCCATCCCAGCAGATCTCTCTTCACCACTCCCTTCCCCTCGTCCCAGGACGGAGCGGGGAAAGACGACGGGGTTATGAGTGAATGTGTCCGTGTTGGACGGTGGAAGTGATGCAGAATTTGGGTTTGAGTCATGATTCTGTTCTCTGTTTCAGATCAACACAGCCTGCATCCCAGCGCAGCCCTCCGAACTGGTAAGTCTTTGTTTATCTTTTTCTTTCCTTCCTTTTATCTTTTGTATCATATTATCATCTTTGTCCTTACGTCTTACATTTATACCAGCTGGATCTCTTTCCCACCCATTGGTTCACTCATTGATTACTTCCTTGTACTCTTTCATTTATTTACTTTTCAATCGCTTTTTCATATCACACTCTCATTTACTGACTTGCTAGTGGTAAAACGTGTTAAAAATGGCTTTACTGGCGTACTAATGTTTGAAAAGCTTCATTCAAAACTTTTATTACACTGTTGTTCAAAAGTATGGGGTTGGTTCGATTTTTAAAATGTGTTTGAAAGAAGCCTATTATGTTTTTTTTTTTTTTTAATAAAAAAAAAAACAGTAAAAAATAGTAACACTGTGAAATATTTTAATATATTTACCTATATTATTTTACCTAAAATAATTGTTTACTATTTTAATATATTGTAAAATATAATTTATTCCTGTGATGCAATGCTGAATTTTCAGCATCATTACTCCCATCTTAAGTGTCACATGATCATTCAGAAATCATTCTAATTGCTGATCAAGAAATATTTAAAACTGATACATTTTTAATAAAAATATTGTAACATCATATATATCTTTACTGTTACTTTTAATCAATTTAATGCATCCATATATATATATAATTGGGATTCAGATAAGACATACACAATGCATGATGCTTCAGGAAATGATAATGAAAACATTGTTGTGTTATTGCTCTGTTTATGATATTATATCTGTGTTCTCATCTACTGCAGCGAAGGGGAACGTCCTCGTCTAGACACATTCAGCATCTGGTAAGAACTTTGTTCTTTCTCTTTCATTATCTGTCACATTATTTGGCACATGGCTGTTCCTCTAGTTCAGGGATTTTTGGTCAGCCCCCTTTGAACTACAATGTTATTTGTTATTTGAAGTACCCTCTAAGATTTAAAGTTAATATTTCATTAATATTTACTAAAATTCAGGGGTGCACATAAGTTTTTCAGTCTGGTAGTCATGAGAGCACCTAAATATTTGGTTTGGTGCTCACATTGCAGAAAGTGTGATCCATTAAATGTAACTATAAAAAATAAAATAATTAATAATAGTAATAATAGTATTGTTGCACTTTATTTAATTGTTTTTTAAATTAAATAATACAGTAATGAATAAAGTGTGATTATACTATTATACACTACCGGTCAAAAGTATTTGAACAGTAAGATTTTTAATGTTTTTTAAAATCTCTTCTGCTCACCAAGCCTGCATTTATTTGATCCGAAATACAGCAAAAGAACTAAAATTGTGAAATATTTTTACTATTTAAAGTTTTCTATTTGAATATAATTTACAATGTAATTTATTCCTGTGATCAAAGCTAAATTTTCAGCATCATTGCTTCAGTCTTTAGTGTCACATGACCCTTCAATATTCTGATTTGCTGCTCAAGGAACATTTAGTATTATTATTATTATGGTATTATCAATATTTAAAAGAGTTGAGTACATTTTATTAGGATTATTTGATGAATAGAAAGATCCAAAAATCAGCATTTATCTAAAATAAAAAGCTTTTGTAACATTATACACTATACTATTCAAAAGCTTGGAGTCAGTGTAATTATTATTATTTGATCAAAAGTGATGATAAAGACATTTATAATGTTACAAAAGATATATGTTTCAGACAAATGCTGTTCTGAACTTTCTATTTATCAAACAAAATTTAATAAATTCCTCTCAGCTGTTTTCAACATAATAATAATACTAATAATAATAATAAATGTTTTTTGAGCAGCAAATCAGCATATGAGAATGATTTCTGAAGGATCATTTAAAAACACTGGAATAAATTACATTTTAAAATATATTCAAATAGAAAACATTTATTTTAAATACTAAAAATATTTAAAAATTTTACTGTTTCTGCTGTATTTTGGATCAAATAAACGCAGGCTTGGTGAGGAGAAGAGACTTTTGACTGGTAGTGTATTTTTAAAATGAAAAATGACTATTAAATAAAAATACTGTTATTTTAGAGTACAATTAAAAATACAAATACTAATATTTACATGTGCTTTTTCTTTCTTTTTTTACTTTTTTATTTTTATATGAATTTTCAACGTTTTCAAACCTAAATTAACAATTAGTCTCTGCACACTTTTTTTTTTTAAATTGACTTTTTTTTTTTTTAATTAACAATTAGTCTCTGCACACCTGACAGCAATCTGTAGGTGCGTAGGAATCACAGACAAAATATTTCAAAACTAAACAACAAAAACAACAACAAATCCTGCACACTACAGAAATATGCAAAACGTATCAAAAAAAGTTTATTTACAACATTTTGGTCGCATGACCTTCATCAGATATTTTTAAATTAAAATACTAATTTAAATAAAAAAAAATACCTGATGAAGGTCATGCAACCGAATCGTTGTAAATAAACTTTTATGTTCTTTTATGTTCTTTTTTGATACATTTTGCATATTTCTGTAGTGTGTTTGATTTTTTTTTGTTTTTGTTGCTTAACATTTTAAACTTCAAATCAGCAAGCTTTTATTTTGTTGGATTGCCAGAACCATCAACGCATTGCCTATATTAATGCTTTCTTTTCAAATGGAAATCTTACACAGTATTACAGTTAGTTGATCGAAACGGTGATTGTCCATTAACAGCTGTTCAAGGAGAATTTCACTTCCAGAACAAACTATACAGATAATGTACTCACCCCCTTTTCATCTAAGATGTTCATGATTTTCTTTCTTTAGTCGTAAAGAAATGATGTTTTTTAAGGAAAACATTTCAGGTATACACAATTCATATACTTTTTAACCTCAAATGCTCGTCTTGTCTAGCTCTGCGTGAACTCTGTGTTTTCTAGTTCATGACAGTGAGGGTATGTCGAAAAACTCGGTGTCTGACCCTCCTTGCGTGTTCACTTTGTAAACACTGGGTCGGTACCTCTGCAGCGATGTAGGGCGATTTCGAAGTTGGAGAAGAAATAAGATGGAAGTTTTTGACATGCCCTAAACATATTGACCTGGATTACACAGACTACACACAGAGCTAAACAAGACGAGCATTTGAGGTTAAAAAGTAACTGCATTTTGGAAGTTTGAACTCGCGGGCAACATAGAAGTCCACTATATGGAGAAAAATCCTAAAATGTTTGCATCTAAAAACATAATTTGTTTACGACTGAAGAAAGAAAGACATGAACATCTTGGATGACATGGGGGTAAGTAAATTATCTGTCAATTTTTGTTCAGTACAGGAAATGAGCAGTCTGAACTTATTTACACAGCACATTTTTATTCACCTTCAATATTAAAAGTGTTTCTCTACTCATCTGAGTACCTTCTTCAGTTCATGAGTTCATTAGTATTAAAATCAATGGCAAACATCTTTGAACAACAACACGTGTTCAGTTGTTTTGGCTATCAAAAGTTATCAATTAAGATATAAATCAAGACAAAAAACTAAAATGGCACCATTTAATGCATTTTATTTAATTACACTTTATTTCATTTAATTTCTTAGCTGTGATGTTAGAAGTCACTGAGTCAGTATTTAATTTTCTGTATCAAGTGATAGACATGATTTTTCTGACTCAATTCCACCATTTAATCAGAAGCATTAGTCTTCACGGTCTGAAGAATAAAAAGTCTATTCATTTTCTTTCTTTTGCAGTGCTTTAGTTCTTACAGTGGCATTTATCTGTTTACATATCGCACATATGCGTCTCCTTAAGAGTGAAACGGAAATTAAGAACAAACATTTTTTGAATAAACCAAAAAGATAGTCTTTTGTACCAAGAGTTGGCACTGTCAGCTAGACAAAAGTTTGTTGAGTTTATTGTGTCCAAACACAATGGTATAATCTTTTTTTTCCCCTCTTTTTCCAGGGCTCTACCAAGTCTCTGACCTACACCAAACAGAGAAACACTCTCCCAAGGTATGTTGGGCTGAAAAGAAGCTTTTAAAGCATCAAATCTCAAACCATGAAGTTCAGTGATCGCTGCAGGAGTGGTTGAGCATGCTTGAGTTCTGAGACTTTATTTCCTCTGCTAATCTCTACTCATCTCAGATAAGTTACCTCATCTCAGCAGGGTTTTATTCCCTTTGGATTTGATGTGGAAAGTCAAAAATCTCTTTTGGCCACAGTGTGGTAAGGAGCAGAGAGCTAATATGTGTCAGGGTGCGTGGTTAGTTCAGCTGCACAGCACTGACAGCTCAGCTGTGTTCAATCAAACTCCAGCTATCCAATAAAGTGTCATTTACTGGACTTTCACATGATCATTTATGATGATTGATTTTAGCGGTTTTGTTTTGGAGAAGCTTTGATTTTTTTTATTAAGCATGCACCAACACTGAAATGCTGGTCAATGCGATAAGCCAATAGTTTAATTCTAAATGAAAAATGTTAAATGTCACATATTAAAATTACGTGAATTTAGGCATCACAACATTATAATTTGAAGTATAAAAAAGTATTTAGATATTTGCTGAATATTACGTTTTACAGTTTTAAATGCTAAATATTAAAACTGTATTATTTTTATCTGAAAAAAAACCACTAAAAATAAAAAAAATCTATTTTAAAATGCTAATTTAAGTAAATTTAGGCATCACAACATTAAAATATAAGGTATAAAAAAATGATATTTGCTGAATATAACATTTAGGTTTAAAATGGCAAATGTTAAATGCCAAATATTAAAATTCTGTATTATTTTATATGAAAAAAACAAAAAACAAAAAAAAAATCTATTTTAAAATGCTAATTTAAGGCATCACAACATTATAATGTACAGTACAAAGATATTTGTTTTGATATTTGCTAAAGATTACATTTACCAGTTTTAAATGCAAAATTTTAAATACTGAATATTAAAATTCTGAATTAATATCCAAAAAAAAGAAACACTAAAAATTACATTTAACAGTTTTAAATGATAAATATTAAATGCCAAATATTACAATTGTGTACTATTTTATGTGAAAAAAAGAAAATAAAACACTAAAAAACAAAAAATCTATTTTAAGATGCCAGTTGAAGTTAATTTAGGCATCACAGCATTAAAAAGTAAAGTATCATTTTTTTTAAATATTTGCTAAAGATTATATTTAACAATTTTAAATGACAAATTTTAAATGACAAATATTACAAATTTGTATTATTTTATATGAAAAAAAGAAAATAAAACTAAAAACAAAACAATGCAAAATTTAAGTGAATTTAGGCATCACAACATTACAGTCTAAAAATAGTATTTGTCGTGATATTTGCTAAAGATTACATTTAAGTGTTTTTTAATGATTTGTGTTTTTAAAGATGAATGCTCAGTGAGCATTAGGTAATAGAAAATGTATTCAAAATATAAAAATTGGGCAAGTGAGCATGCACTTTCTGGTAGCTGTTTTCTATCTGGTCCAAGCAATTCCAGATGGTTCATTATCAGAGTTAAACGCTGGTGGACATGGTTTTGACTTGGTAGACCATCTTGGTCAATCCTAGTGGTGTTGGTAGATCATCTTGGACCAGCAACAAACCAGCTGCTATGTTCCAAAAAACAGCTTAACCACCTAAAACACTCATGAAATTGGGGTTTGGAGTTCATGTCTATTAGCTTTGCAATTTCACAGGATATTTAAGCTGGTTTCCCCCACTCTCTCAGAAGCTTCAGTGTGGATCGTGTGATGGACAGAGTGATGGAGAGGCACTATGATTTCGACCTCACATACATCACAGAGAGAATCATCTCTGTCTTTTTCCCTCCCCTGCTGGAAGAACAGCGGTACCGCCTCAACCTCAGGGAGGTGGCAGCCATGCTCAAGTCCAAACACCAGGACAAATTTCTGGTAAGTGACTCAGCATGTATTTACTGTATCTAAGGGAAGTTTACTTATGTCACTATAATAGAGGCAGTTTCATTGTTTCGGCCTGTTTTCCTCCCACAGTTATTCAATCTGTCCGAGCGAAGGCATGACATCACCCGTTTAAACCCAAAGGTAGGGTTTACATTTTTTATATTAAAACTTTTAAATACCTGATTGCACCACCCAAGATTAAAAGTCTCTCACTCTCTCAGGTTCATGACTTTGGCTGGCCAGATATGCACGCTCCTCCTCTGGATAAGATCTGTGCCATGTGCAAAGCCATGGAGAACTGGCTGAACTCCGACCCCCAGCATGTGGTCGTTCTGCACTGTAAGGTCAGAGGTCATTGTAGTCTTTGGACAGTTCATGTCAGGGTCACAAGCACTGACATGGTACTAAAGGGTGCTGACATGACCCTTAAAAACCACCCTGTAGAGCGTCACCACAGATGATAACATAAAGCCAGACCTGAGAGGATGTCTGATTTGAAAAGCTTTTAGTTTTATGTGAGGTGTTAAAAACATCAAGGGCAAAAAAACAAAAGCACAGATATATGTTCAATTGTTTCAGATGTTCAGTTTGACCCAAAAGTTAAAACAGAAAATAAGCTTGTCAGTTCAGTTCAGTTGTAACAAATTGGAAGTGCAATCATATCTGTAGTAGTTTTATTGATTTAGTATTGATTGTTTTTCAGGGCAACAAAGGAAAGACAGGTGTTATCATTGCTGCCTACATGCATTACAGCAAGATATCAGCAGGGTAAGTTCAACTTAGCAAGGGGCGCACATACTTTAAATACATTAATTTGTTGATTTAAATAATCTAATTGAATTTAATGTCAAAAAGGTAATGAAAAAATATAAACTGCAAGAATTTTTTATTATTTTCCACTCAACAGCTGTTGTTTTTATTGAAGAACATATAGTTCTTGAAATGTCTGAAATAAATTGTATTGTGATTAGTAGATGTAATATACAGTTGAAGTCAAAAGTTTACATACACCTTGGAGAATCTGCTAATTATTTTACCAAAATGAGAGGGATCCTAAAAAATGCATGTTATTTTATTTTTTATTTAGTACTGACCTGAATAAGATATTTCACATAAAAGATATTACATATAGTCCACAGGAGAAAATAATAGTTGAATTTATAAAAATGACCCTGTTTTAAGTGTTTACATACGCTTG
>JAHKKF010521481.1:19554-32482 GCA_019740295.1 Labeo calbasu
TAGTTGTTCATGAGTCCCTTGTTTATCCTGAAAAGTCAAACCGTCTGCTGTTCAGAGAAAATCCTTCAGGTCCCACAAATTCTTTGGTTTTTCAGCATTTTTGTGTATTTGAACTCTTTCCAACAATAGCTGTATGATTCTGAGATCCATCTTTTCACACTAAGGACAACTGAGGGACTCAGTGCAACTATTACAGAAAGCAGGAAAGGAAAAACGATCTAATTTGTAATTGTGAATTGTGAAATAATTTGAAGACCCAGTGAAAGTGACAGTTTTGTGGCTGTTAGTCCATGTCAGTTAGCTTAATTAGGAGACAAATGTTTGATTTCTTCTTGTCTTTACACAAGCATGTGTCTTTTTTTCTTATGTCTTCAACTTCACTTGTGAACACAGGGCAGATCAAGCCCTCAGCACACTGGCCATGAGAAAGTTTTGTGAAGATAAAGTGTCGTCCTCTCTCCAGCCCTCTCAGAACAGGTACGTCCTTCTTGATTTTTGTCTTTGATCTTTACTGATCTTTTTTTGCATTATTAACCTTGGTATCTCTACAGGTATATCTATTACTTTGGAGGGCTGCTCTCAGGGGCCATCAAAATGAACAGCAGTCCACTCTTCCTCCATCAGGTCCTCATTCCCACCATCCCCAACTTCCAGGAAGACGGAGGTGAGTGATTGTTTTTATGACATCATTCCCTGACTTCATTCATACATAAGCCCTCGAGGAGATCGCTGAGGTAATACGTGTCTGTGTGAGCACATATGTATTCATTAAACAAAACCAAACCTCCTTCACATTCACACACATTTTTAAAGTTTGTTTTTAATCTTTTGCACTGGAGGAGAGAGAGACACGGGGAGTTTGCCAATTACTCCTTCATATCTTACTTTTTTCCTCACTCTCTTGACAGGTTTCTTCCCTTTCCTGAAGATCTATCAGTCCATGCAGCTTGTCTACACTTCTGGCATCTAGTAAGTGAGAATGTGTTGTAGAAATTCATATAATCTAAAGCATTTAAAGCAGTTTTTCAGAACAAAAAAATCTAATATGCTATCTGTGTTTTTTTGTAGTGATCTGCAGGGCTCTGGGAGCAGACGGCTGATTGTTACTATTGAGCCTGCACTGCTGCTGAAAGGAGACATCATGGTATGTGGGGCTGTTTTTATCTGACCCTGATATATTAGAACTGTCAAAACCATAGACATTTCCATCACTTTAATCTCTTGCACTTTGTCACGTTTATGGTCTCTTTTTCTGTCTTTCCTGTAGGTAAAGTGTTATCACAGGCGGGTTCAGTCTGACGAGAGGGACTCTGTGTTTCGATTGCAGTTTCATACGTGCACCATTCACGGAGCTCAGCTCTGGTTTGGCAAAGGGGAACTGGACGAAGCTTGTTCAGGTACATTCTTAGTGGAACAAGCCAAGAATCATATGCCAAGCTCATATATTTTTCCAATAAAACCAGAGCCGTCCATCCAACTCTGACCGCCTTGATCTGAAATAGCCTTGGGATATCAGCTGAGCTTGGTTTTTTACGATGTGCTTTTTTATTTCGGTGGTCTGTGTTGTTTTAGCCGTGCCATAAATTATCACCCTCGTTCCCACTGGGTAACACCTGCGCACCACAGCTGCGTAATTGAGATGAGATGCAGACTTTCACGTGATAATAGATTCTCTATGGGCTTACATGCAAGCATGGGAGGCGACTTCAATTGCTTGTAAAACTCTGGGAAAATTCCTAGATATTAATCATTGTTATAATAAAAAACATTTATCATTTATAAAGTGTGTAGTATGGAGAGAATATTATATACAAAGCTCATTATTAATGACCAATATTATTAGCTGGAAAGGGTCTTCTGTGTTGCTAATGATTAACAATCTCAGTTCGCTCCGTTTTCTGCAGATGACAGATTTCCCTCTGATGCCACAGTGGAGTTTGTGTTTTCATCCGGGCCTGAGAAAATCAAAGGTAACATTAAAACCTTAATCAAACTACAGATTAAGGTCTTGCTAACCGTCTAATTGCAGTTTTAGGGACTGTGAAATTTTTGACAAACGCAATTTTCTTGCCTGAGCTGACGCACAGCATTTCCCAGAAGGGTGCTATCATATCATGTGGTCTTTAACTGTGTTATAATGCAGATGTACTTGGTTGTAATGTTATTGTGTGTGTGTGTGTGTGTGTGTGTGTGTTTGATTCAGGGAGGGTGAGCCAGAGGAATGATCCAGCTGTCAGCGTGGACTATAACACAAATGATCCGGTGGTGCGCTGGGACTCTTATGAAAACTTCAATCAGAGACATCAGGACAGCCTAGAGGGTACAACTATTCATTCATACAACCACATACTGGTGTTTATTCAAGCCTTCAGAGGGAACATACTGTGTTATTTTCAAAAGGACTTTCCATTTTTCTTTTGAAATAAAAGGGTAGTACTCTTGATAGTACTCTTTACAAGGTTTACAACATCTTGCCAGGTCAAATTATTAAAACTAAGAAGCAAAAATGGGTTACACTTTATTTTTATAGTCCACTTTAGACATTCTACTAACTATAAGTAACTTTGCAACTACATGTCAACTAATTCTCATTCATTTGCAACTGGATATGTACTAACTTTCAGAGCAGACTGTTAGGTTAGGTGTAGGGTTAGTAGAATAAGTTGACATATAATTGCAAAGTTTAGAAGAGTGTTAGAGACGGTCTGCTAATACTCTAATGACTAGTTGACATGCAGTTGCAAAGTTACTTACTGTTAGTAGAATGTCTAAAGTAGACTATCAAAATA
Source organism: Labeo calbasu (assembly GCA_019740295.1). NCBI lineage: Eukaryota > Metazoa > Chordata > Actinopteri > Cypriniformes > Cyprinidae > Labeo > Labeo calbasu. The sequence continues at coordinate 22,344 of JAHKKF010521481.1, forward strand.
AAGTGTTACTCAAAAATGAGATTCAGAAATAACCATGGTTATCGTATCACATCCATAAGCACAGAGTGTTTTTACTCATTTCACATGTAAAGATAAAGCCAAACATAAGCAATGCAGGGTTAATAGTACTCAAGTGTCACATGTTATTTAAAGGAGTCATGAACTGAGAAATCAAAAGATCTTTTGCCATAGGTCGATGTACTATAAAAACATTCTGCAAATTTTAGTACCCAAAACTTTCTTGTTAGTCTAAAATCAGCCTATATCGAAGCCAGTCTGTCAAAACGACAGGTTGTGGAATGTGCCACTTTATGACGTAATTGTGTGGCTAACAGTGTTCGGCGTGTTACTTTAAAAAAGTAATTAGTTATAGTTCTAAGTTAAAAATTGTAACTGAGTTACATCATTTTAAAAGTAACTGATTAACAGGGAAAGTAACTGTTGTGTTACTTAAAAATTTTTTTTCAAATATGTCAAATAACTTGGATGCACCCAATATTAAATATGTTAAAGGAATAAAACATTAATCTATGCTATTTTAATGTTGCTATGGTACAATGTGAGAGGCACCTTACAGGGGCTAAATATCACATTATTGGGGTCGCTTCAACCTGTGGACATGAAAAACATCCTGCGGCAACAGTGTCAGTCATAATAACAACAAAACAATGCGCTTTTGTAAAATAAACAGGATGCGCTCTGCCATCTCGGTCTCTGTCACCGGTCTTCACAGACACGTAAATAAAACAACCTGAATCTCAGCGAATACCTGCCTCACAGAAATGAGAAATAAATCTATAGAAAGCTTGAAATGTCTACTTTTAAATGAAGCAAGTCACGTCGAAAACTCCAGTCCTTCCCGTCTAAACTCATTATCTCTAATGTAATCATGCTCACAAGTGGCTCTGCTTTTCAAATGTTAAACATACACGTGAGACGCACGGACATAGGTAAACACCCACATCACCTCCGTAAACAAACGTAAATATTCATCAAGTTCATTTCTGTTACTTTTCGTTTCTGGAAGAAGATCTGCTGAGAGGAATAAGACAGAATTTACCTCAGAAGAACAACGCGATGTAATGCGCAGCTTGATTCATTGGAAGAGATCATTCTGATGAGTAACCTAAGATTACTTGCATCTGTTCTTATTGTGTTATAAAAAAATCACAACAGCTTTCCATCTATGGAAAACTGCAAAACTGTTAGCTAATCATAGCAGTGGATGCTAACTTTTGAGTCTACAGTCCGCCACACCTATTCAAACAGAGCATTCCGATGAGGGGGGTAAAAAGGGACAGAAAATGGTTTATTACTTCTAAATTATTACGTATTTTGATGTAAAAATCTTGATAACATTATAAGTGGACCTCAGAGAAAAGTACAAAATATAAAACAAAGGCAGTTCATGACCCCTTTATTTAATTAGACATTTTTTTTAGTTTTCAGCATGATACTGGAGTTACTGTTTCAAAATACATAACGTATGTCCTCCACTGTTGTAAAAACAAACAAACTGATGTCGTAATATATGTAACATGTAACAGGAAAGGAATGTGTGAAACTAAATTATGACTGTATTTGCTGCAAATCTTGAATAATATCTTAAGTGGACTTCAGGGAAAAATAAAAGTGCAGAATGTGGACCTCAAAATTCTTTCTTGCACTACATGTTTTTAAAAAAAAAAAAAAAAAACATCTCTCATACATCCCTCCAGATATTGCGCACACACGTGGGCCTCTAGATGGCAGCCTGTACGCACAGGTAAAAAAGCGCCGCGCTGCAGGCTCCACCTCCCTGCCGTCCAGCAATGGGAGCCCTGCGAGGAGCTCTGAGGAACGTCCAGGTCAGCTATTGTCTGTTAGCACTGATTCTGGACACTCATCTGTCCCACCTGACCGGCTTGATGAACCGACTCGGCAGGCCCCGCCTACTCAGCAAGAGAGGGAAGAGCTTGAGCGGCTGCTGGGTGGAATTGAAGGCGATGGAGGGAGAGATCGTGACAGAGAGACGGCCATTTTGGATGACGGTGATTCCTTGCCTCCTGAAAGGACTGGGTCACTTAGGTTAGGCCGTTCATGCTCATGTAGGGTGGGCTACCGATCCCAGCGCTGTGTTGAACCTGGATGCGATGGACTCCACCACTTATCTAATGGGTATTGCCTTGATCGTCCCACCACTACTAATGGACACACAGGGGCTCCATCTCCAGGGATGCCATCCGTCATAGGGCTTTGCCAACACCACAGTGCCCATCCTCACCAATCTTTGCCACCACCAGATCTGCTCTGGGACCGCCAGCAAGGTCCACAGCACTACCTTCATCGCACTTGCTCAGAGGGTCCATCTCGCCATCTGTGTTCATATCCATCCCAAGAGATCAATCCCCATCCACATAGTCTGTCTCCCCGACTGCTCTGTAGGACAGACGAGTACATTCCATACCCCCACCATCACCACAACCACCCACACCACCCAAAACCCAGCGGACCCTATCACGATGTTATGATGATAGATGGCCTGGTGACACCCGGCTGCCCCTGTCGAGACTGCTGCCTACGGCGAGAAGATTTTCACACCCTCCGTTTGGACAGAGAAGAGGGAATACACTGGGAGAGGGAGGCAGAACTTCACCGGGATCCTAGTTTAAGACGGGGCAGGGAGGCTGATATGCAAAGAGGGGCAGAGATATGGGACCGGGAGGCAGGGCTAAGAAGGGGCAGAGAAATGTCTCTGCATTGGGACAGAGACCGAGAAGCAGAACTACAGTGGGAGAGAGAACGAGAGGCAGAATACTGGCACAGAAGAGCTACCGTAGCCCCCTACGGGCCTCACGGTCATGAATTACCAGCATTTAACTTCGACCCACTTCCCGCAGGCCATCCTGCATACCCCGAACCCTCCCGGTCCCATTCTCACGCCCATCTGGATCTTAAATACAGCAGCAGTTCCAGTGGATACCAGACACCACACCAGACATGCCCCTGCTCCCCCTACCAGCCGTCACCCTCAGAGAGTCGTGGATATGCCTCAGGTTACCAGTCTGAGTCCACGTCCCCTCTTCCACCTCCCTCTGCCTCCTGCTCTGGCCCAGTACACCATGCCAGCGGACCTACAGATAACCAAACAGACTCCCACCCTCAGCAGTACACTTCTGATACAAATACAGGTGAGACATGACTTGATAGATACAGTTGAAGTCTTTCATTACAGTGTACCGTGTAAGCTTTTGCAAAAAGCATTTGTTTTGATTATCTTGCTATTCCTATCAGATTGCCCTGGTGCAGATAGCATAGGCTGGCGTAGTCACATTACCCACGGTTCCCTGCGGCGGACACACCGAGATCCACATGCCCCATGTTCAACACCCTCTGATATTTCAGGACCTCCAACCCCAGTCCACACAAGCAGCCCTTTGCGAACCCAGGAGAGGTAACTGCATTTATCAGTAGATACAGGGTAGCTCCTGCAGAGTTTAACTCCGACCCTAATCCAACGCATCTAAACCACTGAGGTTCCAAGCCTTAAAACACAACTGAACCAGCTAAAAAAGGTTCAGGGTTACTTGAAAATAACAGCAGGTGTGTTGGAGCAGGGTTGGAACTGAGCTCTGTAGTCAGGTAGTTCCCCAGGAGCACAGTTGGCTACTCCTACAGTACATAAAAATGTGGTAGATTTGTTTAAATATTGTGTTGATTTCCTCTTCCTTTTTCAGTCCAAGCCTGAGTGTCCGTGAGTATGACTCAAGAGAGGTCAACAGTGAAAGCAGTTCGTCCCACTCCCAAAACAGGATGCACCCATCTGCCCTACAGTCCAACAGTACCAGTCCAGGGTCTCGGCAAACTGTCCTTTCATCCAGTCAAGAGATTCCTGAGATACACCCCTTTCCTGCCACACCCTCCACTGCCCAACAACTCTCTGCCCATTCCTCTCCAACAACACCTCCCACCCCACAAATCTCAGCGGAACACTCTGCCCCTCTAACACCCCCATCAGATTCCACCCAATCACAAACAAACAGCTCACCTACTGCTGCTACAGTGCCACCCACAGGGGAAATGATAACACAACCAACTGAGACTGTTACACCAGCACGCTCACCAGATGCCTCTTCTCCCATCTCGTCTGAGTCCATCCCAGCTCACTCGCAGAGCAACGGAGTATTACCATCTCCTGAAAATGCTTCTTCAGCCCCTGTGTCCCCTCAACCGTCCACCGCTGAACACGAGAGCTCTTCTTCCCCTGAACCCCCAGTGCCTGGATTTGCCACGTTGGGCAGGAAGCTAATGTTGGGCTCTGAAACCTCACTACCTACAGGACACAGTATAGATGGCAGCCCCAGCTCCACTCCCACCTTTCCCATCTCTCCAGCCTGCTGCACCCCATCTCCTCCACCAGGCTCCTATCCAGGGTGCCCAGCAGCCTCCGTCCCACAGCCTCCCCTTCCTGAGAAACGCCGTCCAACTGGCCTGCCAGGATCTCCCAACGGGAGGTCTGGAACGTTGAGGGCATCCATGAGTCATCAGCCCTCCGGGCAACACCACGTTACATTCTCACCTTCAGTGGGAGAGCTGACCGTGCCCGCTGGACAGGGAGAAGTTGGTGTGGAGGGTGAAATGGGCAGCCGTGTCAGTGTGAAATTTGTGCAGGACAGCTCTCGATTTTGGTATAAACCTGGCATCTCCAGAGAGCAAGGTGAGAAAACCACTGTTCTCCTTTAATTTAACTATATAAAATTAAATGCAGTTTAGAGATGCCTTCTAATCACTACCCAGCATTACTGCTGATTGCTTTAGATCTTTGCGTAAACAGATTTGCTCATGCAAATGCAGCTATGTCTTATTAGTGGTCCTTGCACTTTTCATAACCCGTAGTATGAGCAAGACTAATAGTGATGCTTATTTTTGTGCTGTAGTGTTTTTGCACATGCTGCAACAGATTGTTGTTCCATATGCTTGGATCTATTTTTTAAAATAGCGATGTCTCATTAAACTGTCCTGTCTCTGTTCAACAGCTATTGCAGCACTGAAGGAAAGAGAGCCAGGGGCCTTCCTCATCCGAGACAGTAACTCTTTCCAGGGGGCCTACGGTCTGGCCCTGAAAGTTGCCAGCCCACCCCCCAACGTCAATAACCATAGCAGCAAAGGTACGCCACATCTGCAGGCATTTCCTCGTGCAAACATTTATCTTGCCTCAGTGTTGCTCCCAAAGCACTCAGTCTGCACAGGAAACACACGACTGCACCTGAAGTACTCTAGCAGAGCTAAACATCACAAGAATTTAGAGCCGTAGCTGAAGTGTGTCATTTCTGGACCAAACAGAATTACAAAAATAATGACGATTGTCTTCAAAAACGCTCCTTGTCTTTGATTGGACAAACAGATAGTCCTGTCCCAAATTCCCAACCTTTGGTTAACAGGGTTGTGTTCCATTGAGATTTAAACTGAGAATGCCATTGCCATTGCCAATTTGAATTGAGGCGGCAAACTAAAGTAAACACAACACAACTAAAACAACTGAACCAGCTAAAAAAGGTTCAGGGTTACTTGAAAATAACAGCAGGTGTGTTGGAGCAGGGTTGGCAGCTCTGCAGTCAGGTAGTCCTGTACAATTCAACTAAACATTTAATTGAGAAAGCACTGAGAACTGCTTTTGCCCTTAAACAATGATGTATGTCCATTAATCACTGAAGTGCGGTATTTCGAAAAAGTTGTCATGATTTGGCATACAATCAATATTAGCATTAAAGATATAATTTCCTGTCTTTTAGCAGGAGACCCTCTGGAACAGCTGGTTCGACACTTCCTGATTGAGACGGGGCCTCGAGGAGTGAAGATTAAGGGCTGTCAAAATGAGCCCTACTTTGGTAAGCAGTTCAGGAATCCTCTATAAAACGCTACAAAAACTGATTAAGCTTAGTCCTGGTCTAAATCAAATAGATAATTCATTGGCACTGTATTATGAAGATGTTAGACAGAACGTTGTTGTGGTCCTAAACCTCAACTGAAAGAGCAATATCTAAAGTTGGAGTTAAGAGAACAGCCAGGCTGAATAAAGCTGTATGAAAGTTGAGCTCAGGTTAGTGTGAAAATGAGTTTTCGCTTTCCTGAGATATCTGAGGGGGGGATCAGTTCACTTAATGCATGCAAGGTATTCAGACAGCAATATTGTCCAATCTCCATGATATCTCTGTCATGTACTCTAGCAGAGCGCTGAATATGCCAAATAGTTCAGAACGCTGCTTAATAGAGAGCTAACATACAACCTTGAGGTGTAGAAGTTGAGATAAAACTCGTATCTTTGATGTAGTGTTTGTTTTTCTATATTAAAAAGCCAAAAACATTCTTTTATGCCTGTGATTAGTTGCCGTCTGGCTTCGTTCTGGTGCTTTTGCAATCTGGCACATCAGTTTTAAAGGTAAATAATGTTGAAGTGTTATGAAAGCTAAGGATTGAGGTCCTCCGTGTGTGTTTTGTCATTGGTAGGGAGTCTTTCAGCACTGGTGTATCAGCATTCCATTACACCTATCTCTCTGCCCTGTGCCCTCCGCATCCCAGAGAAAGGTAAACACAACAGCACACGTCAACACGCCACGCTGAGATATCACTGAATGATGAAAGCACAGACACAACATACACTCATTTTGAGGTTGAAGTATATGAGGAGTTGTAGGGCAAGAAATGAATGCTTTAAAACAGTAAAAAAGCCAGAGAAAGTATTTTTATTAAACTACAACACAGTCATTTCCAGAGTATGATAGATCTTTACTGACCCTGGACCATAAAATCATAGTCATGGTGGAGTAACAAGTGGAGGTAAATGGGTAAAATCCATGGAATAAAAGGAAAAAAATTTGTTTCAAAATCGGAATGCAGTAATTTTTATAGAATACTGTAGTCAAAGACGCCAATTGAAGATAAACGCAGACGTTTAAACGGACATACTATGGATGAAAACTGCTATGATTACTCTACTTTTAAAGCATGAATTTGATTTAAACAATAGGTCTATATAATATTCACATATGCTGTTCATAGGGGATGTATTGTATTAGCCCTACAGTTACAGCATGAAATATTATTTAAACCTATCACTATTAACATTTTTACATAACATTTTTACATTGTATTTCACAATTCTGACTTTTTTCTCATAAATGCAAATTTATATCTCCTAATTCAGACTTTATAGTTTGTTAATTCTGAGGGGGAAAAAGCCAGAAGTGTGAGATATGAAAAGCTGTGGGATATAATCTTGGAATTGCAAAAATAAAGCCAGAATTGTGAAATATAAAATCAAATTTACCTTTTTTTATTCTTTTATTCCATGGCTCCATAGACTGCCACTTGAACCGCCCACAAAAAGTCATCCTTATTTCGGATCTGTAAGACTATCCCACTATCTAACATCAATTTCGTTAAATAACAGTGCTTATCGCTGGGTGACAAGCTCTTGTAATATGCAAATAACATTTTGAAAATGACATCTAATCAATATAATCTATACTGTTTTTAAATCTAAGTATTTTGTACCGTATCTGTGTAATTCTCTAGCCGTAAAGGCTATCTCTCCCGGATTTTCTGCAACCATGCTGCGCGCGCATCCCGAATGTTTACAAACAGATCTATTTAACTACACTTTGCCAGATAAATCCATAAGCGCTTTGAAAATTAAACTGATTCAAAGTTGTATTGTGACTGATTCATTAAAAGAACCACTCATAAGAATCATTTTGGTGAATCAGACAACACTGGTTGGACTGTATGTTTGTTTTTGCGTGCAGCCTGCAAAGACATTGTAGATAATTTATGTTATAGATAATATACATAATGTGTCTTCTATTTTCTGTCTTATTTATTGTCTATTGTATATTGCAGTGTCAGTTCTTTTTATTCAATTCATACTCAGCTCAACAAAAAAATATGTATATATTTTGGCATGGAGCTGTATTTATACAGTTGAAGTTAAAAGTTTACATCCACCTTGCAGAATCTGAAAAAATGTTAATTATTTTACCAAAACTGCCCACTGAAAAATCCTTCAGGTGCCACAAATATATATATTTTTTAGCAGTTTTGTGTATTTGAACCCTTTCCATCAATGACTGTATGATTTTGAAATCCATCTTTCCACACTGAGGACAACTGAGGGACTATTACAGAAGGTTCAAACACTCACTGAAGCTCCAGAAAGAAAAACGATGCATTACAAGCCAGGGGTGTAAACTTATGAACAGAATGAAGATGTGCATGTTTTTTATTTTGCCTAAATATCAGATTTTTTTAATTTAGCACTGTCCTTAAAAAGCTACCTAAAGATATTTATATGTTTCCCAGAAGATAAAATAAGTTAAATTTACCCTGATCTTCAAATTAAAAAAGTTTTCACCCCTCGGCTCTTAATGCATCATGTTTCCTTCTGGAGCATCAGTGACATTTGAACCTTCTATAATAGCTGCATATGAGTCCCTTAGTTGTCCTCAGTTTGAAAAGATGAATCTCAAAATCATACAATCATTGTTGGAAAGGGTACAAATACACAAAAATGCTGGAAAAAAACAATTTTTTCTGAAGAACAGCAGGCAGTTTAACTGTTCAGGGCAAACAAGGGACTCATGGACTCATCACATCACAAAACAAAACAAAACAAAACAAAAAAAACAGCTGTGGATCATTCAGGTAACAACAGTATCAAGTATATGTAAACTTTAGAATGGGGTCATTTTTATAAGTTCAACTATTATTTTCTCTTGTGGACAATATGTAAATGTCTTTTATGTGAAATGTCTTATTCAGGTCAGTACTAAATAAAAAACATGCATTTTGTATGATCCCTCTTATTTTGATTAAATAACATTTTGCAGATTCTGCAAGGTGTATGTAAACTTTTGACTTCAACTGTAATGTAAAAATTTATGCAGCACAACTGTTTTTAACACTGATAATAATACATGTTTCTTGAGCAGCAAGTCAGTATATTAAAATGATTTCTGAAGGATCATGTGACACTGAAGACTAGAATAATGATGCTGAAAATTCAGCTTTGCATCAGAAATAAATTACATTTTAAAATATATTCAAATAGAAAACAGATGTCATTTGTAAAAATATTTCCACACTCTCAGACCCAATAGGTGAAGTCGTGGAGGTTCAGCCAGTCAGTAACATGAGTACAGCTGCAGACCTTCTGAAACAGGGAGCAGGTGAGTGTGAACCAGCACATCTGTCCTCATGTGTTACTTCATACTGCAACGTCTGTAACCTTTGATGTCTCTCCTCAGCCTGCAACGTGCTGTACCTGAACTCAGTTGAGACAGAGTCTCTCACGGGACCCCAGGCCATCGCTAAGGCCACTGGGGCCACAATGTCACGCAGCCCTCGGCCCTCTGCGACAGTGGTCCACTTTAAGGTGTCAGCCCAGGGCATTACACTGACAGACAGCCAGCGCAGGTATGCCCACTCGTCCCTCTTTTTGCTTTTCAAAGTATATCATTTTTCAGTTTTCTCTGAGCAATAGAAATGTAATGATAGGCTGTTACTGTCACACTGAGTTTGACTATGAGAGATTTGGGGTTTCAGGGTGTTTTTCAGGAGACATTATCCAATCAACAGTGTGACTTTCAGCAGTGTGGACCCACAAGACAGGAGGTGAGATTGTGGTGGCAAAAATGCTAACTGGTCTACAAGGACTTAAGAAAGAGTGGTTTATATATCTACTCAACATGTTTTCTCAAATGTGGTTATTACATTAGTTTATTTTACATTCTGTTGCACTGTTGTTGATCTAGCCAAAACCCTCTAGGCACTTGTTACATCTTACAACAAAATTCAAAGATTGCATTGCATTATACATCCAAATGCAATTGCACTCTATTAAGGATACGGCAAATATACAAAGGAAAAAGTGGATATGGGAGGATTTTGTTTTTCATTTCTTTCTTTTGTTTTAGACATAGGAGTGTTTTTTTATTTCATCTTATTTTTGGTTTTGTTTTGTTTTCCTTTGTTTTGCTGTTGTTTTTCTTTGTTTTTTTTGTAGATATATTAGGATTTTTTATTTTTACATTAAATGTTATTTTTTGTTTTGTTTTGCTTTTTGTTCAATGTTTTGTTTTGTTTCCTTGTTTTCTTTTAATTCA
>JAHKKF010521482.1:6955-21528 GCA_019740295.1 Labeo calbasu
AAATATGAGAATAAAGTTGTAATACTACGAGAATTCCTTTAGGGGGCCTTAAGCTCTCTTATATAACCCTTTTTAATTCTACGAATATATGTGGGATTATTAACAGAAATCATACCTTGTGACACACTCACGGGGACAGTATGCTTGATTTACTGTCTTTGATTGCATTCGTTATTTGTAATATAAAGCAAAGTCTCAGTTTTATAGCGAAATACAAATGTGTCTTACAATAATGTGTTTTTCAAGCTCTTTATTGTGGCACGACAGATCGTTGTATTCATGTGAATCAATTCATTAAATTATACTGTTTTGTGCTCTGCTAAAACATTTGTGCCGTGTTCGCTATAAAACTGGCGGGTTTAGAAAGTTGAGACTTTGTCCCGGTGCTCAAAATGCACATAATGGGCTAGAAAATATTATAACTTTAATCTCATAATTGCTACAAATTAATTCTTGTTATTTTGACTTTATTCTCGAAATATTTCAACATTATTCTCAACACTTTGACTACATTCTCGTAATTTCGACTTTTTGTTTTTGAAATATATTTGACTTTAATCTTGTGATCTTAGAATTTATTTTTTTATAAACGTGCCACTAAAACACCGTCGTAGTCATGAATACATTCAGAAATGTGCATGAATTATCCAGAAATACCAATGATGTTTCTCTCCGCTCTCCAGGAGTCCAAAACAGAAGATGGTGGAGAAAGTGCTGGTGAGTTTTGTTTCTCTCCAGATGTTTGTCAGATTAGTGTGGGAAGAGGACTTTTATTTTGACATTGTTGGTTTAGAGTGTAACAGTTCTAATAGTTAAAGTCTTTTTAAGCAAATCCTGTGCATTTCAAAAAAATATCTAATAATCATTTAATGCTGCAAACTTTGGCAACATCAGCTGTTAGATCGTAAAATAAAAAGCCTCAGCGCTCATGGCGTGAGGTGCTTAACAACGATGATGCGGCTGCCAAAAACATTCTGTCTGTCTGTCTCTCTCCAGCGCCGTCCAATCAGGACGAGAGTGCCAAGGCCAAGGGGAAGAAGACTCCGACATCTGCGGCCAAAGTCAGGAAGAGGAGAGGCTTCTTTGAAAGGTCAGGGGTCAAAGTGTCAGCTCACAGGTTAGGTTCTGTGGCGTGCGCGTTGACTGGTTGTTTCCTGGGCGTTTGTGGCTCACGAGGGCGTTTCTCTGATCGTTTCCCAGGATGACGTTCGCCTGCTCCATCTGCAAGTTCCGCTCGTTCTACAGCGAGGACATGGCCGCACATCTTGAAAGCAAGTTCCACAAGGACCACTTCAAGTTTCTGTCCAATCAGCTGTCAAAGCCCACCACCGACTTCCTGCAGGTGCGGACGCTTCACTTACAAGCGAGCTAAGTTGAGCTCGACGTGTTGTCCTGACGGCTGTGTTCTGTGTGTTTTATAGGAATATCTGAATAATAAATACAAGAAGACGGAGCAGAGAGTGAGTCAGATGGACAATCACAGCACCGTCATCTGTCAGGTGTTCAAAGAGCAGGATCTGACGCGAGGTATGGCTCTAGCCTCCTTCAAACTTTGAGCTATGACGTTATCAAAACAGGACGTCTCATGATGTCATTTCCTGTCTAGATATCGGCATGGAGCACTTCATGAAGAAGGTGGAGGCGGCTCACTGCTCGGCGTGTGACGTCTTCATTCCCATGCAGTACATGCTGATCCAGAAACACCTCAAGTCAGCTGACCACAACTACAATCGCAAGGTACAAACGCACATCAAATGAACGTAGCGGCTTTGAGCTGCCGCTGAAATGCTCGTATGACGTCGTGACCCGTGTCTGTGTGTGTCAGGGCATGATGGAGCAGTCCAAAAGGTCGAGTCTGTCCGTGGCGCGCAGCATCCTCAACCACAAGGTCATCGGCAAGAAGCTGGAGAGCTACCTGAAGGTGTGTGTCTGCTCCTCACATCTGTGTCACACGGTGTGCCTCATCACTCTGTGGACTTTTTGCCATAAAACAGTATTTTGCAATATTATTATAAGTGTAATATTTATTATTTCATATTTATTTTTAAATCGACGTCTTTATTAAAATCTCTCTTTTGGTTTACGTTGACTGTTTTACTGACTTTTTTTATTTTTCTGATATTTAAGCATATTATTTTTCCTTAATTAGTTTTTAATGTTGGGTTTGTTACTTTCCAGACAGTATATAATTAAAGGGAACTAGTTGTCTTTACTGTTTAGCCTAATAATCAACACCTAAACACCTTGATTTTTAAGCAGTTTTTCGGTAGAGAATGACCAGAAATCAGTTTTACTGAAATTTTTCTCCGTTATTTATGCTTTTTCATTGTTTCCTTGTTTTTACATAAAATGTACTAGCTGTTTCTTCTCCTTAGCCTAATAAACAACACATAAAACTTCATTTTGTCACTCCATAATATAGAAAACACTTAAAACAGACGGAAAACAATATATTTTTTATAAAATGTTGTACATTTATCACGCAAATTACATATGAACAAATCCCCCGTAAAAATGTTCAGGATATAGACGGGAATAAAAATGTAAAGTTTGGAGCCTTTAAAAATATGTATTGTAGTAGAAATCTATTGACACAAATAGATAAAGTGCTATAAAAGAAACACTTAACAGTGTCTTTTGGATGTTGTTTTTTTTTTGTTTTGTTTTTTTTTCTCCGAAATCTCAAACTTGACAGTTACATGGAAAAAAAAAAAAAAAAAAAACAGCATTTGTGCCTGCAGTGTCTCCCCTTAATTTACAAATTTGAAAACCATGTGGCATATGTGTTGATTTAGGACCTTTTTCAATTGACAAAACCAGTGCGCTATAAATCAATGCACACGTGACTTTGTTTTATTTGTACGTTTACGAGTTCCCTTTGTCGCTTCGCAGGGTGAAAACCCGTTCAACGGTAACCAGGATGACCAGGATCCTGAAGACTCCATGGTGATGGAGGTTTCTGAGGCCGATCTCGCCAATGAGAGCCTGAATGAGATCAAACAGGAAGAGGAGGGGCCTCTGGTGGAGGGGGCGGAGCCTGTTGCAGATGCTGTTGGAAATGGGGAGGAGCATGAAGAGGAAGTGAAGATGGAGATGGGCGGAGCAGCAGAGGAGGGAGTGGAGGAGGGAGAAGAGGGTGAGGAGGGCGAGGAGGGTGTGGAGGGTGTGGAGGTGGGTGAGGAAGAGGCGGGTCAGCTCGGTGTGGACGCAGACGCAGACGCAGACGCAGGAGCGGCGGGAGATGTTGACGCCGCACCGGCCGAGTAATCTTCAAGTAAACCGCTGATTAGTGTCCATCTGACGAATCACTTCTACATCCTAAACCTTTGAACTTTATATGAGAACTGACCCTGGATCAGGGCAGGAATGCAGCCTGAGGACCAATCAGAATAAAGCCTGCCTCGTCTTCATCCAATCACAGGATTGCTCCGCCCCTCCGCGTCTGTGCGTTTGGTCTAATTAGATACACGCGTGTGTCGACCATGTGACTGTTGATGTGCCTCTTGAGATGATTTCAGTTTGTCACGTCTGAAGTAAAACATTTAATTTCCTTCTGATTTGTCGTTTCTCTCGTTTTTGTTTATTGCCCTGTAGAGCAGAAGCGAAATGCTTTAATTTTGCAGTTTCCACTCATTGTTTTTCTCTTGTGTTGAGGAAATAAATGTTTGTAAAGTCATTTGTGTGTGTGTGAGTGTTTTTCTGAGCGAGTAGTGATGATGTTCTGCTATATTTTGTCAGGCATGTTTAACTGCAACATGGATTTTCAGTTTAGTTTTACTACACTACCATTTTTTTTTTTTTATCATTTTGCCACTTGTCTTTTTTTTTTTTTTTTTTTTATTATTATTTTAAGGAATTCTCTTTTGCTCACCAAGCCTGTATTTATTTTATTCAAAATACAAAGAAAAAAATAATAATGTGAAATATTTTACTGTTTAAAATAACTGTTTTCTATTTGAATATATTTTAAAGTGTAATTTATTTCTGATCAAAGCTGAATTTTCAGCATCATTACTCCAGTCTACAGTGTCACATGATCCTTCAGAAATCATTCTAATGTGCTGATTTGCTGCTCAACAAACATTTATTTTATCAATATTTAAACAGGTTTTTTTTTTTTTTTTTTTTTCTCTCAGGATTCTTTCAATAATAAGATCCAAAGATCAGCATTTATCTGAAATAGGTTTAATTTTAGAAATTATAGAAATGAATACTTTTATTTAGGATGCTTTAAATTGATCAAAAGCAATGATAAAGACATTTATAATGTTACAAAAGATTTCTATTTTAGATAAATGCTGTTCTTCTGAATTCTATTCATCAGAGAAACCCGAAAAATTCTACTCATCTGTTTTCAACGATGATAAATGTTTTCTGATGACACTGAAGACTGAAGTAATGATGCTCCATATTGTACTTTCAAATAAATGCAGACTTGGTGAGCAGAAGAGACATTAAAAGAGAGAAACATTAAAAAATGTTACTGTTCAGAACCTTTGGTAGTGTAGTGTAAACTCAAATTTACTTTAATTTTGTAGTTATTTAGCAGTTTTAATGTCTACGAAGATTTTAGTTTATTTGTAGTTCTTCAACTTAAACTAAAATAAAAGACAAAATGAAGTGAAATAAGAAATTTATATCCACACAGATCTTTATTATGAGCGGCATTAATGCAAATGTAAGAATGATATTAAAGAATAAATGATAGATTATAGCAGTTACGAGTATGAATCTATGAGTTCTCCAAAGAAACTAGAAATTTTAGTACTATTGCAGAATTTCTTACTATAGCAACAAGTGTTTTTTGTATAATATTGGAGTTATGTAGGACGGTGTGCTTGATATATCGAGCTTAAATTCAACATCTGCGACAGGAAAACTATAGATGTGATATTACTTGCACTTTAATCTGAACACTGGGGGTCTAAACTTATTCCTGATTATATTTGCCACATTAAATAATAATAAAGGGCCTCTGGCTTTAAATTGAGTTTAAGTACAAATGTAAATGAACGACTCCAGCAGCAGAGGGAGCAACACACACACACACACACACACACTTACATACACATGCTAATACTGGTGAGACACACAAATTAACAGTGAGGTACTAATTGTGTGTGTGTGTGTGTGTGTGCGTGTAGGATGAGGTGTGAATGTGTCAGTTTCACTGATAAGGATCTTCACGCTGGTGTGTGTGTGTGTGTGTGTGTGATTCTTGTTTTCAGACAGGATGTTTTCAAAGTATGTGTAAGTATCAGTGTTACTCTGTGCTATGTTACATTCTTTAGTGTGTGTGTGTGCCTGACATTCGGAGTGAATGACATCATTTCTCAAGGGCAGAAATGCTTAAAGATCCAAGAACAACTTCAGGCTCTCTCTCTCTCTCTCTCTGTGTGTGTGTGTGTTTGGGTGGAGTGATATTTCAGCAGCCTCCTCCTCAAATCTGTACCAGATGATAGTAAACAGCTCCATATGACATAACACACACACAGTGTTTAAAGTGCGTTAAATAATATCAGTGTTCATTAATGAACATGTTCTTGAGCAAATATACATCAGCAGAAAGACAAACATGAAGAACAATGAAAACACTTCTGCCATTATATGATGAATAAATGACCACACACACACACAAACCCTTGGGCTGATGTGACATGATACTCAAAAATCTATATCTGTATAGTTTTTAGACTTTCAACAGAAAAAAACACTAAACCTTACACATGTATTTTTCTACTTTTACATTAATAGGTTTTAAGTATTTCAAACTACAGATCTGTTGAAGATATTAAGCATTTATTTGTCTATTGCCCTTTTTCCATTTTATTTTGGGTTGACTTTAAAATAAACATTAAAAAAATTAAACAAAGCCTTTGCTTAGTTTTCAAAGCCCATCGTTTTCTGATAAACAGATTTACATTATCAATCTGTTAATAATCTTAGCAAAGTTTTAAATTCAAAATCAAGTCAAAATAATTCAAAACAAATCATCATATATAACCTTTTATAAAACTGATCTTAAAATATACTTTGAAACTTTCTAATATGAGATACCAAAATAAGAAGCGTATGACAATACAAAATACAAATTCTAATTTCAAATGTATGTATCTACCCTTATATATGGAACTTTTTATCCCGTTTTTTTTTTCACATGTGTTTTGTTTCTGTTTTGCATGCTTTGAGATGTGCAACGTTTCCCTGTGTTTGCCTTGTGCTTTTGTGTGATAAAACTGAATTAAATAAATAAATATTTTAAACAAACGAACAAATGTCAAAGCTTTACAAATGATTGCCAAACACAAAAACTACCTGCTCAAGTCACCGCATTTTCGATCCTTTTAAGTTTTAAAGGTTTTGTGAGCTCCTTTTTAAGCAGTCGAAAGTTAAAAATATTCTGCGCTCCTCATTGGCCAGTCACGTCACCTGCAGCCAATCAGTCGCGTCCCCAGAAGCGCGTTAAGCCCCTCCCCCTTCTCCACCCTCCCCCCAGCAGCCGCGTACAGGTGAGTGAGTGATCGGGATCGCGGCGGTCGAGACTCCAGAGCACGAGCTGTACCGCGACATGAGATTCGATCTGAAACGACCGGATTGAGCTGATCTGCAGCGGCGGAGCGGAGCGAGGAGACCGTGAGTACCGCNCCCTCCCCCCCAGCAGCCGCGTACAGGTGAGTGAGTGATCGGGATCGCGGCGGTCGAGACTCGAGAGCACGAGCTGTACCGCGACATGAGATTCGATCTGAAACGACCGGATTGAGCTGATCTGCAGCGGCGGAGCGGAGCGAGGAGACCGTGAGTACCGCGTAGCTTCTCTGTGAATGAAGTTTGAGCGTGTGACGCGAGGAACGGGGAAGTTTCCCCTCACTTTTTAAGAGTTTGTGTGCGACTGAGAGCTCTTGAGTTTCGCGGCAGTTTCTGTGAGTTTTACTGGTTTTTTGACTCTAAGATTTTATCGGATAATTATTGAGCGCTTTGACAATTAACTTAACTGTGTGTGAGTGTGTGTGTGTGGACTGGTGAAGTGTGTAGTTGAAGTGTTTGTAGATAATGTTCACGACGCACCCAGATCACTGTTGTTCTCCACACACACACACACACACACACACAAACTGTTTGTTGGCATTTTCACAGCTCATTAATATTTCAAATGATAACAAACCTGTTTTTATTGATGCTCACTATCGCTGCTTTCGTTGTAGTACTTAACATAAAAGTTTTTCCTCACATTTCACATTTGCTCATTTTGTGTTTAAGGCGAGACTCTACAGACAAAACCAGTGTTTATTATGGCGCTGGTAAGTTTGGAGATTTTGGGCTATTTTTCTTTCATAACATCGTTCAGACTAGTGGGAAAAAGCACATCCAAAATATATGTGATCCTGGACCACCAATATTTAGCCTAGATGCTGCTATTTGAAAATCTGAGGGTGCAAAAAAATCAAATATTGAGAAAATCACCTTTAAAGTTGTCCAAATGAAGTTCTTCGCAATGCATATTACTAATTAAAAAGTTTTGATATATTTACGTTAGGAAATCTTCATGGAACATAATCTTTACTTGATAGCCTAATGATTTTTGGCATAAAACAAAAATTGATAATGGCTATTGCTACAAATATATCCATGCTACTTAGGAGTGGTTTTGTGGTGCAGGGTCACATTTAAGTGTTAATTTATTGCACTTTCTCCAGTTGTGCCTGTATATTTAAGTCACAATCCATATTATTATTATTATTATTATTATTATTATTTTTTGTTTAGTCATCTTCCTCTCTATATTCTGAAGGCTTTTACTGAGGGGTTCATATTTCATTCACACTGATTTATACATGAAATACAGTGAGTTATTTTTTTTCTGTCTGCTGACAGTAGTTTCTGATTTATGGAGTGATAAACAGAGAAATCCAGAATTTCCTCTGGAAAAACCATGAACTCTAATATGCCAACAAAATCAAATCAAGAATCATGAACCTGAATTTATCCGATCTTCGATCAATAGACTGTAGAACAGAAAACATGTTATACCAACCAGTTGTCTTAATATACTTACCTGGGGAAACCGTAAGTGAGATCTATCACATACTATTTTTACCATAATGACCTGCAGCATCTTGTCCTAAAGTCACTTTGAAATCAGCATTGACGAATCTTGTCTTTATGGAATGTTGCTGTGTTTATTATAATGATATGCACATAAATAATGATGTGCATGGATTATTGATTTATAATACAGACTGCAAAAAAATGTAATGGTGGCTTATTTTCCATGTTAAATTATGATAAAGGAGTTCGACATAAATGTGAACACGTCAAATGTGTCTAGACGCATGTCTGATAGTGTCTAATGTGCACTTTTGTTTTTTACTCATGGGAAACTGATAGAGTCATATTTTGCAGATCGTTGTAAAAATACTAAGATAATATTTTTAAGAAGGAAGTGAAAGGCAGAAACTGAAGTGGCTGAGTGTGTGATTACAAGTAGATCTGATACCTGGATCTGTGTGTTTGTCGTCTCTCTGACGCTGTGTTTTGTGTATGGCGAGTTTGTGGGTTCATCTTCACACATCCTATTTCCTGTGTATGTGTATGAGAGAGAGTTTTCATCCGTCTACTACCTGTGCAGACGCCAGCATGTTCTGCAGTGAATGTGATTCATTTGACGCTCACGGACGGATGGACAAAGAGAGAGCAACAGGCTGCTGAAGGGTGTGCCTGATTCTCTAAAAACAGGTTTAAGTTCATAAGAGGGTTGCTGAGGTTCAGTTGACTCTATACACACAGAGACGTTAGAGCTAATCTTTGTCTCGCTCTCGTTTCCGTCTCTGTTCTTTGTACAGGAATGTTTCCCTTGGTTTTTATGGTTGGTGATGAAACTTCCTCTGAACTCGCTGAAGATTTTATGACTTTAGTGTGTGTGGGTGTGTGAGCTTAACTACATTTGAGTTTCTTCAACAGCACAAACACAATGTTAGTTAGTAGCAGTTGGTGAGCAGAGATGCGTGCTGACGGGTCGTTTCGCTCGACAGCAGTTTTACATACACGTTTGGCCTTGTGGGGGTTGAATCAGAGGTTTGTGAGAGATGATAATGAGGAGTTACGGGAAACCTCCTGCTTCGGGTGGCTGATTGACAACGGCGGCCTCCAATCGTCACACAGGTGAGCCGACACGCGGGCTGTGATTGGTTGAAGCGCCGCTCTGTGCCGGTCTCAGTGGGAAATGTTGTTCTGGTTTCGTGCGTAGGTCGGGTTTCTCTGGTGTGTGTTGGACGCCGGATGATCTCTAGTGTGAGTTTATTCTGAGTGATTTAAGCAGTTTTCAGGCTTGGTGAATCTCACAAAACTGCCTCGAAATGTAAAAGCCAAAGAGAAAATGTAGCTTTTTTTTTTAAACTTTCATGACATTTTAAACATTTTTGCCTCATCTAAAACATTGTCCATTTTCATCGAAATACTGTCCTATCCTAACAAACCATACATCAGTGGAAAGCTTTATTCAGCTTTCAGGTGATGTATAAATCTCAATTATACAATATTTGTCCTTAGGTCTGGTTTTGTGGTCCAGAGTCACATATAGTGCAAGTAAAGCCAACTTTAGGTTTTATTTTCCAAAAACATTAGACATTTTTTGCCTCATTCTCATTAACGTAATGCCAAGAAAATCTCATTCTCGTTAATGTATGGGAAAAGATTTAGATAAGTATTTATGTAATAGTTTTATTGTACTTTTTGTAATTAAGATAAAATCATTGTATTGAAGTAATGAGGATTATCAGTGACAATAATTCAATGGTAAAGCATCAAGATATGGTAATGAGAGTCTGGGTTGAAAATATTATTATTTGTCTTGAAATCAATGTCATAAATCTTAGTAGTTCATAAGACGTTCCTCGTTTTCTTTATGCAGATTATAATGTCTGACTTCAATATAAAATACGTATTTTGCAAATAAAGGTTTTTTTCTTTCCCTCCCAATGCAATTTGTTACATTTGCCTTCTTTTCATTACCATAATACAATAATTAATAATAATAATAACACACTTTCTCGTTAAAGGCCTCAAGGCCTACTATTTAAATTAAATATTTATATGGTTTTATTTGACTGTCTTTTACTTTATTACTTAAATCAGCATAAAAATAAAGTCACTGTATTGTATTGTAATGAAAATCATCACTGAGTGTAAAACCAGTAAAATCCAGATGTGTTTTGGTAATGAAAAATGTGCGTATTTGTCATGAAAATAATGTCACAAATGCTAATGTTCATAAAACAGTGTTCCTATTCTTAATGCAAATAATAAGTCACTACAAAATAATAACGATCAAACATACAGTATATTTGTGAATAAAGCATGTTAGGTGTTTTCTTAAAGGCAAAAATAGACATTTTGGCCTCAAATTCCCATTTCTGCACTTTGATGAAATAGGCCTGAATCTCTTTCTTCAGTTAATTATGCTGATTTAAATGGTACCCAATAACTGTAATCTGCTTAAAAAAAAAAAAAAAAAAGCTTTTGTCATGAATGTACTTTCGCACATTTCTCTGATCCGGCTGTGAATCGGTTCACATGGCCTAATCGATGATGTGATCAGTGATTTAAAAACACGACTGATGTTCTCCTTGTGTTTCTCCTCCGTCACAGTAGATCTGGTTCTGCAGACGGACCTGCTGAAGTTCACGGCTCCTTATGCCTCCGTGAATGACCCCTGACCTGTGAATCCCCTCCCCTCCAGTCCCGTCCAATCGCGCGCTTCACCATGGTTTGCTACGACAACGCGAGTGTGGAGTTCTTCTACAACATGAGCAAGAAGAACATCAGCGACACGTGGAGGCCCAAAGATGTGGTGGTGGTTGCTCTGGGACTGTTGGTCTGCGCTTTTGTCATTTTCGCCAACATCCTGGTCATGCTGGCCATCTTCATGAACCGCAGGTTCCACTACCCCATTTACTACTTGCTGGGGAACCTGGCGGCGGCCGACCTGTTCGCCGGCATCTCCTACCTGTACCTGATGTTCCACACGGGTCCCTGGACCATCAAACTCTCCGTCTATCAGTGGTTTGTCCGGCAGGTAAGGTCGCAGTGATGGGTGTGTCTGGGATTGGTGTTTTATGAGTAACTGTGGTGTTGGATGGAGAAACCGTGACTGGTGATGTAACACAAACCGCAGAATTCGCAATAATGTGTAATGGCAGATTTCAGCCGGTTCAGGTGCTTTATGGAAAAGAGGCAGCCGTATCTGCCTGCCTCTGTTGTCATGATGAGGATGTTAAAGTGTGATTCTCACTTCAAGAACAACAGCTTTTCTTGTTTCAAGTGCTGCTGAAGGTCAAAAGCGCTTCCTCTAGTCGTGAAAGAACGCTTTGTTACTTGATGTACTGACTGTAAAAATGCTATCGTTTTTTCAAGCTCATGCTCTTTGGCCTTGGCTCATTTTCTGTGAAGAACATATATCAGAACAAATTTTCAAAGACCGCTCACTGTACACCCCCCCTACACACTTATATTACACACAGGGGCCCATAAAAGAGTCCTGTGTAACTTCACTCTGTCCCCCGATTGTCTGGGCCTGCTATTAGCATGTGTATGTGTGTGTATATGAGAGAGAGAGTCTGTGAGAGTGTGAGTGTAAGTGTGAGTTGTGTGCTTCTGCCCCTGCCATTCCCACACAAGGCTGTAGCACTTTAATTCGTAAATGTGATCTAAGGAAAAGGGCAAATATCAGCCAAGCATTCAGTTTATATTGCTTGTAATTGGGATGAAGTAAACATCTGTTGAGTATTTTCACATAATTTTTTTTTTTTTATTGTGTTGAATTAAAAACCCAAAAATGCAGCGGGTCCACCAGACCCACGAACACTGGCTGAGTAACAAAAATATGAAATATGAAGGGTTAATTGATACGTTCACTTGCTGTACTCTGAAAAGCGGTGATTTATTTACTGGGACATTTCATGCAGTTTTACAGTAAAATATTGTTAAATGTAGAGTTTTTGGAGTGAAAACCGTACGTTGACATTCCCAGAATTCCCCGTTTGACACTCACTCAAAAACGGTTTATTTTTTATGGGTTATGTGCATTTAAGGTTTTGTGTTTTTCAATGAGTGTTTATTGCATTATTTTAGTGTTGGGTGTGTTACCATGATGCTGTTTGGTATTTATGTGGCTCTATATATTAGCATTGATTTACTTCAGCTTCTAGAAAAGCGGTTTAGGGTGAGCTTTGATTCCTCGTGTGCTTTTATCTGTACCACCTGTAAATCTGTAAACCTTAAATGATGCTAGCATATTTTGTTTTTACTGTAAAGTACTGTCAACCACAGTTGCCTTTGTCTATTTAAAAACATAAAAAAAAAACAATGAATATAATATATATAGTTGGATATAATGCAACATTTTGGCCCACTTCCCTCATGCAAGATTTTTGCACTAGACAGTTAAGTACATAGTATATAGTGTGCAGTATGTGATTTGGGACACAATCAGACATTTGTACAAGACACTGTAACGCTTTGATCTTTACTGTTAGATCTCAATTTGTGTGCGTGAATGAATAAAACGAGTGAACGAATCCTTGATTCATGGCTGCTAATTAATAAAATGAGGGACTGAATTCTCCATTCATTGCCGCTAATTAAGCAAACAAAGGGACAGGTCCTGATTCGTTAACGCTAAGTGATCAGATGAGGAAATGAATTCTCAATTTGTGGTTGTGAAATAATAAAACGAGGGAACAAATTCTTAATTCTTGCCTGCGAATGAATAAAATGAGGGAACGAATTCTCCATTTGTAGCCGCTATTCAATAAAATGAGGGAACGAATCCTTGAATGAATTGGATGCGATATAATATATGCAGATGCTTTCAGTTTAGAGTTGTAGCATCTGTGAGCAACTCAACTAAATGCTTTTTATATAGAAATAAAAACTAAAGGACGGAATGGGTGGTGGGCAAGTCATGCGATCAAGCGAACGAGTGATGCGGCGCTGGTGTAAATGGCGTTCTTCTGTCTCTCAGGGTTTGATCGACACCAGTCTGACGGCGTCCGTCATCAATCTGATGGCCATCGCGCTGGAGCGCCACCAGACCATCTTCACCATGCAGCTGCACAGCAAAATGACCAACCACCGGGTGGTGCTGCTGATCGTCGGCATCTGGCTCATCGCCATAGTGATGGGTCTGGTGCCCACTATGGGATGGAGCTGCGTGTGCAACATCCAGGAGTGCTCGAACATGGCGCCGCTCTACAGCCGCAGCTACCTGGTGTTCTGGGCCGTGCTCAACCTGCTGACCTTCACCGTCATGGTGGCCGTCTACACGCGCATCTTCGTCTACGTGCGCCGCAAGAACCACCGCATGAGCCAGCACACCTCGCAGGTCAAGCACAAGGAGACGGTGGTCAACCTCATGAAGACCGTCGTCATGATCCTGGGTCAGTTGTTATAATTCTCAATGTAGATGTTGTCGTAGGATGATTATCGTTACAGCTATTGTCAAAGTAAACGTTATCATGTTCCACATGCTGTGGCATCACATTTAATTCAGATGCTAAATCACAGCTCTGATAATGTTGTTCGTTTCTTTTTTTTTGGTGTTGTATCGTTTCAAAGTGTTTCAGTACGTAATTTTAGACTTTTAAATCCTGAGTGTGTTGAGTAAACTGGAGAATAACACTCAGCAGCTGTGCGCTGAAACACACAAACACGCGGAGGAGGAAAAGGCCTGTCCGGACTCGTCTGACCGGACCTGCGTGTTTTCATTATCTCTGCTCTGCTGTTGTCTCTGTAGAGCGTGTTCTGACAGAGCCGCGCACGTCACGCCCGCTCGCGCTCTAACACGGGAATGTCGACACACTTAACTCCGACGGCGTTCCTGGAAATTCTTGCTGTGTGAAGTCTTGGAAATATCCCTTCCTGAACATGCATTTGAGACGCTAGTGTCCTTATGCTAGTGTTTAGCACTGGCTTTCAGCAGAGCAGAGCTGACTTTAATCAACAGAAATAATGTTTATTTACGGCAGAACGACCCGGGCACATTTACAGTTCTAGTGATAATGTGGAACAGACAGCAGTAAAGTTTGTCTTTCGTTCAACAACACACCTTTTTACGGAGTCACATGATCAGCGTCACTCATTTACTTACATTTGTGTCTCCTTGAAATGAAAAAGGAGCACCCACAGACTGAACTGCAGAAACACGGGGTCTCGTTCATATTGTTTGCACTATTGTTTGAACAAATTGACATTCAAAGCGAAATCAGCCAATCTGAGCACTTGATTTTTATTCTAATTTCCTGTCGTGTTGTAATTAATAAATGCCGATAACAGTTCACATTCGTGCCGATGCACTATAACTGTAAAGTTTTAATAATCGCTTTAACAATTGCTCTTTTTAATTATTGTTTTTTTAATTTATTTATTTTGGTGTCATTACTATAATTATCATTATTATGTAGTTACATTTGTTATTGTTATAGTTCTTGTAAAAGTTATTGTTGTTTTTATAGTTAATACTATAGTTGTTTTTATCACTATAGTTATAAATGTTATAGTTATTGCTATTATTCTTGTTA
>JAHKKF010521483.1:0-11843 GCA_019740295.1 Labeo calbasu
TATATATATATAAATAAACAATTTTGAAAACTTTAAGTATTATTAATTGTCATTGTAGTCAGTAAATTGATTTGTATATTTTTTTACATTATGTTGCATATGTAACTATATAATGAACTGCACACTTTTACTTTTTTATACATATTTTTTAAAATTGTACTAATAATTGTGCTATATTCAGAATATTCAAGATTTAAAAATAAATAAACATCTATTTATTCATTTATTTAAAAAAATAAATATCCAAAGGGGTTTGGATCAACATGAGGATGAGTTAGTGAAGACAGAGCTTTTCCTTTTAGTTTTTCTGACCAAAAACCTATGAAGAATCTGAAGTAGGAGATTTTGAGAATATTATGATTCCTCAGTGTTTTCTCTTTTGTTGTGCAGTAAGTGTTTGTGGTGTGGGTGAGTCTGAACGAGCTGGTATGTTGGTGGTCGGTAACAACAGTTGTTTTTTATTTCATTTCGGTGTATCCAGAGAGACCGAGCAGAACGCAGAGACAGGCACGCATGCGGTCCCTGACCTTTGACCTTCAGCATAAACAACTTCATTGATAAGAGAAGGAGCAACCAGAAGGCGACGTTATTGTAGCTGAGTATGATAGCTCAGCTCTTGATTGTTTAATTCAAGCATCTTTAACTTCATCTCAGATGACATCCAGTAAGAGTTTAGAGCTGTAAAATAATCATCTTTTGATTATTTGATGAGAAACAGAATTTATCATCACGGCATGCAGAGTTTGAGCCGTGATTGAGATGTTGTAGATGTCATGTGTTCCTGTGGGTCTAAATATATGTGAGATGTGCTGCTCTCATTAGCTGCAGTTTTGGGGTTTGTTATGGAGCGCGTCTGAGGGGAGTCGTTTTTTCAAAATGAGTGCATTCATTATAAACAATATGCAATATTAATGAAGCCACGACACAAACCCTATGAAGATGCGTCGCTGGAACATTTCCGTGCGATTGTAGTTGAAGATGATGTGGATGTTTACGCTGACATGAGTGTTATTCTGAACACCCAGATCAGATCTTTTACTAGTGAAATTCATCTAGGTTGAGATGTGAATGAGTCATAGAGTCACAGTCGGTCTAGAATGAGCTTAAATCTAGTTTCTGCATCTGCTGGACAAACACTCCTCTGCTTACTGGCAGATTCTCAGCTATTAATATGTATTCGTATTGATTTGGCACAAATCTCCATATTTTTCTCTCTGCATATGCAGTGCTTCTGCCTCAGACTGATGGGATCCTTCATACGGTCTGTATTTTCCTCTGCGCTGTTGAGATGTTCAGGTAATGATGTTTGTGTGCTGATGCTGCAGAAACTGCTGCTGGAGCGTCTCAGACTCTGAGTCGTCTCGTCTTCTCGTCTTCTCCTTTTCTGCGTTTGCGCACGGCAGGAGCGCGTTAGCTAGGCGGTCTTCAGCTCTCGAGAAACGGGCCATACGTGGTCATATGTATGATAACAGAGGAAGAAATTTGCCCAAAAACTGACCCAAACTTTGGAATAAATGTTTTTGAAAGAAGCCTCTTCTGCTCACCAAGTCTGCTTTTATTTGATCAAAAATACAGTAAAAATTGTGAAATATTATCGTCATTTAAAATAGCTGTTTTCTGTGTGAATATCTGTTAAAATGTAATTTATTTCTGTGATCAAAGCTCAATTTATCAACATCATTACTCCAGGCTTCAGTGTCACATGCTCAAGAAACATTTTTGATTATTATCAGTGTTGAAAACAGCATAATATTTTTGTGGAAACTGTGATGCATTTTAATTTTCAGGATTCACAGATGAACAGAAAGTTCAAAAGAACAGCATTTATTTGAAATAGAAATATTTTGGAACATTGTATATGTTTTTAATCTCACTTTTGATCAGTTTATTGCGTTATTGTTTATATATTTGTAATTTAGTTAATTAATTTAGGGTTTCACTTCATTTTACAGTTTCCATGTTACGCATGTTACATATACTTACTAATACTGTTATTCTAACCCTAACCATATAGCACGTACATGTAGTTATTTAATATTACTCAGTACTTGCATGTGTAACCAGGATACTGCCAATTAAAGTGTAACCTTATTTAATTTTAAAGTATCAAATTATTTGTATTTAATACGTAATACTAAAATATTAATGTCTTTAAAAAAAAAATCTAAGCTTACTGAACCCAAACTTTTGTATCTGTTTTATTATTTTATATTATTTTATTTTATTTTATTTTGAAATAATTAATCTAAGCTTACTGAACCCAAACTGTAATTTTATTTTATTTTGGAATAATTAATCTGCTTACTAAACCAAACCTTTAATTTTTTATTTTGGAGTAATTAATCTAAGTTTACTGAACCCAAACTTTTGTATCCGTTTTATTATTTTATTTTAGAATAATTAATCTAAGCTTGTTGATCCCAAACTTTTGTATCCGTTTTATTTTATTTTATTTTATTTTGGAATAATTAATCTAATCTTACTGAACCCAAACTTTTGTATCTGTTTTTTATTTTATTTTATTTTATTTTATTTTATTTTATTTTATTTTATTTTATTTTATTTTATTTTATTTTATTTTATTTTAGAATAATTAATCTAAGCTTGCTAAACCCANTTATTTTGGAATAATTAATCTAATCTTACTGAACCCAAACTTTTGTATCTGTTTTTTATTTTATTTTATTTTATTTTATTTTATTTTATTTTATTTTAGAATAATTAATCTAAGCTTGCTAAACCCAAACTTTTGTATCTGTTTTATTTTTTTATTTTATTTTAGAATAATTAATCTAAGCTTACTGAACCCAAACGTTTGTATCGGTTTTATTTTATTTTATTTTATTTTATTTTATTTTATTTTATTTTATTTTTTTTTATTTTTTTTAGAATAATTAGTCTAAGCTTACTGAACCCAAACTATTGTATCTGTTTTGTTTTATTTTTTCATTTTATTTTATTTTATTGTAGAATAATTAATCTAAGCTTACTGAACCCAAATGTTTGTATCGGTTTTATTTTATTTTATTTTATTTTATTTTATTTTATTTTATTTTATTTTATTTTATTTTATTTTTTTAGAATAATTAGTCTAAGCTTACTGAACCCAAACTATTGTATCTGTTTTGTTTTATTTTTTCATTTTATTTTATTTTATTTTAGAATAATTAATCTAAGCTTACTGAACCCAACATTTTGTATCTTTTTAAATTTAATTTAATTTAATTTTTTTTATTTTGGAATAATTTGTGTACAAATTGTGTACAATATTTGTTAAATGTAAAATTTCTGATGCTAATTTGTGCATTTTTATAGAATACATTCAAAATAATTAAACTGCATAATAATAATAATAATAATTATAATAATAGTTGTATATTTGTAATCAGAATACTAATTAATAGAAATTTTTAATTTGAAAATATCAGCCAAATCAGACCAATAGAGATCATTTATTATTGCTAATATTGACACATATTGTCAGTGATTCTTGTAGATGAGAAGTGTTTGAATCATTTCAGAATCAGGGCAGGTAAACAAACACAGGTGAGCAGCGCCATGACCTTCAGCGCTAATTAGGACGTCTGTGTGTGTGTGTGTGTGTGTGTTGAGCTTCCAGAGAGGAAGATGCTTTACCTTCTGCCGTTCCTCCAGGATCCTCTCATCCCCGAATATAACAACACCTATTAATCACATGGACACACACACACACTGTGCACACCTGTGTGTGTGAGCTCGCTCAGCCTGTGATTTGGCATTTGCGGATTGCGATTCTCGCGTTTCCCACTGCGGACTGTGGTTCTCAGAGACGAGCCGTTTGGCCTTCAGCGTCCTGTCGGCTTTCCCACATGAAATAATAACGACGCTGCTGATTTCTGTTGTTTTTCTTATATTATTATTTTGCTGCGGAATGGATCCGAGCCCTCGCGACTCAAACAAGGTTGTTTTTTGTGAAACGCTTCCCAATTAGCGTAATAATGTCTTTGGCATGTGAATAATTCAGAGAGATTGGGTCGCATTTGCATTCTCGCCTCTGAATCTGAGCATTGTCAACGTGCTTTTATTTCTTCTCTTTGTTCGTGCATTTTTCATCCTTCGTCTAAGCTGGATCGCAAACTAGTTTATCAAGACTAGTTTTCAACAACTGACCAGTTTGTGCGAGGAGAGCTTCGTCTGCCAAAGTCGTGGTGTTCTGATCAGACTGAAGATTATTTAAATGCTGCCGTCATTTAAAGCAATTACTGCGCTCCATTAAATATTAATGCAGGTTTTTCCTTCATCCTCAATCACACAGAGACGTCTAACCATCACACACACACACACAGCTGCTCCAAATTAAATTGATGTCAGCTTCTCTTGATGGAGCCACAAACAATAATTGGCTCCTAATGCGCCTGCCTATTTGTATAATGACCACTTGTATTAATTTCTTTCATGAATATGAGCGCAGGAGTAGCTGCTAATCAGCGTCAGCGGCTGGTGTCGCCGCATCCGTCCTCAACCTGATCAAAAGTGCGGCTTTGAATGAACTCGTCTGTCGCCTAGTATTTATATAACCGTCTGCTCAAATCCCAACACCATTTATTCAGCAGAGACACATTAAATTGATCAAACGTGACAGTAAAGACATTTATAATGTTACACAAGATTTCTATTCCAAATAAATGCTGTTCTTTTGAACTTTCTATTCATCTGTGAATCCTGAAAAATAAAACAAAAAAAGTGTGTTTTCAACCAGGATTATTAGAGTCATTTTAAATAAATTAATAATAATTATAATAATTTAAAATAATCTGAATTACAATAAACGTTACCTGAAATATAAAAGTATAAATAAGCAAACAAGTAAGTTTGTTTTATTCATCTAGTTGCAAAAGTAACATTACCATTTTCATTTAGTTAACTACATTTATTTATTTATTTATTTATTTATAAGTGTTTATATACTTAACTAAAACTATAACTGGAATAAAAACTAAGACAAGCTTAAATGGAAAAAAATATAAAATTACTAAAAATGTAACAAATTCAAATATTTATAAGTTTTTATATACTTTAATAACTAAAGCTATAACTGGAATAAAAACTTTAATTTAAAACTAAAAACTGAAAAATACAAAGTTACTAAAAAAATGTAACATTCAAATATTTAAGTTTTCATGTACTTTAATAACTAAAACTATAACTGGAATTAAAACTAATACAAACTTAAAGTAATTTAAAAACTGAAAAATGCTAAATTACTAAAAATGTAATACATTCAAATATTCATTTATTTATTTAAGTTTTTATATACTTAACTAAAACTAACTGGAATAAAAACTAATACAAACTTAAACACTATTTTAAAATTAAAAACTGGAAAATACAAAATTACTAAAAATGTAACAAATTCAAATATTTATTTAAGTGTTTATATACTTTAATAACTAAAACTATAACTGGAATTAAAACTAATACAAACTTAAAAACTAATTTAAAAACTGAAAAATGCTAAATTACTAAAAATGTAACATTCAAATATTCATTTATTTAAGTTTTTATATACTATCTAAAACTAACTGGAATAAAAACTAATAAAAAATAAAAACTAATTTAAAATTAAAAACTGAAAAATGCAAAATTACAAAAAATGTAACAAATTCAAATATTTAAGTTTTTATATACTTAACTAAAACTAACTGGAATAAAAACTAATACAAACTTAAAAACTAATTTAAAATTAAAAACTGGAAAATACAAAATTACAAAAAATGTAACATTCAAATATTTAAGTTTTTATGTACTTAACTAAAGCTGTAACTGGAATAAAAACTAATACAAACTTAAAAACTAATTTAAAATTAAAAACTGAAAAATACAAAATTACTAAAAATGTAATAAATTCAAATGAAAACAGTAAATTAAAAATAAATTAAACTAAAATAACACTGTCTTCAACATTGCTAATAATCAGAAATGTTTGAGCGGCAAATCAGCATATTAGAATGATTTCTGAAGGATCATGTGACACTGAAGACTGGAGTAATGATGCTGAAAATTCAGCTGCGTATCACAGAAATAAATTGTGTTTTAACATATATTCACACAGAAAAGAGCTATTTTAGATCATAATAATCCCCAAATGTTTAAACAGTAGCTCACACCTCCTGCAGAACACCCTGGCAACCACGTTTATCATCATGACTGTGAGTTTTGCCTGTCTCACATTTACTTTTACCTTATATTTGAGTTAATTTAAATATTTTTCTTATTTCTTATCTCTCATTTCTATGTACCTTTTCTGAGAGAGAGATGGAGAAAAGCACTTTAGACGACTGGCATGTGGCAGTTTTCTTCCGTTAATAATTGTGCCAATTATTGCTCTGAACGTGTCTCTGACAATCAGACGATAATGAGCGTCTGTGTGGGAGAGAGAGAGAGACAGGTTTTTCCGTGTTTGGTGTGTTGAAGTACGTGTGGATTGGCTGATCTTCAGCTCTATGTTTAGCTCATCATAACACTTCAGCACAGACACACACGTGAACTACAGCTATTAGAGGAGCATCAGTCCATGACACACATTGACCATTAGAAACACACACTGGACTTATTACTGTTAAACAAAACTAACCCCCCCTAAAATTTAATACAAATTTTAAAATAAATAAATGAATAATACGTTTTTAAAAATGTATTTAGAATATGTTATAATAAAAAATACTTGAAATAAAAATGTGAAAAATTGCATTTCTAAATTAAAAAAATTGCATTTCTAAAATGACTAATATTAGTCAAGTAATGAAATAACTGGAAAAAAAACTATATAGATGATTTAAAAAAAAAAAAAAAAAACTAGGAGGACAAAAATGCAAGAAAATGATAAAAACTTTAATAAATTGTATTTTTTTTAATGCATTTTAAATATAAAAATAAAGTATAAAAAATATATAATAGAATATAATTATTATTTTCATTAAAATAATGCGTTAGTTTCCCATAATAGCAATAATAATAATTATTATTATTGTTAGCTATTGTTATTAATAAATTACTTTATCAGTGATAAATACGCTTATTTTTTAATTTATAATTCAAATAATGCATTATTTTTCCATATTAACAATAAATAATTAAATAAATACTACTACTAATAATAATAATTGAATTGAAAAAGGAATTATTATAAAAAAAATCATTTTTTGATTACAATAATATGAATTTGATGAAACGTGTTTAATTGTCATGAAATGTCATGCACAACATAATTCTAAGTTGCTTTCTACTGATTTTCATGTGATTTTTACACGTTTTCATGAGATTCACTCATTAACTAAATTACTAAAACTTAAAAAAATTAAATTTAAATATTTTTATTTTAAAAAGTAAAAATTATAAAAATATATTAACAATAGTTACTGGAAAAAAATACAAATATACTTTATTTTTCTGTTAGTTATCAAGGTAGTGTTTGTAAAATTACTAGTGTTCATTTTTAGAAGTACCTAAACTAAATCTAAAATAAAAAAAGGAAGGAAAGAAAAAGAAATACCAGAAACGCACAACAAAATGACTAAGCTTTAAAATAAATCAATCAATAAATAAATTAATAAATATATAATAATAATAATAATAATAATAAAATATACATAATATGTGTATAATATAATAATATATATCATATATTCATAGTTATATACTTCATTTAGTTTAACACTTAATTTATTTTTGAGCTTATTTGTAGCTTTTATTGATTTTATTTGAACATGTTGAAAGTTTTCAAACACACTGGTATTGATCACTGAGCTGAAATGTGTGATTTCTGCAGTGCTGGTTGCATTAAGTGGATTTTCTGAATGATTGTTTTTAGACAACTTGTTTCTAATGAATCTTTAACCACAGTGTTTGATAAGTGAGCGCATGTTGGATTACGCGTCTCGTTCCTGCAGCTTTTGACTACCGTCAGCGATTTGAATAGTTTGACTGCTCACCTGCAGCTTTATTTGTAGTGGATGACGAGCTCTCATGTTAACACTGATTTGAATGGCTGCCTTCGGTTCACATGCGCTCCACTTTCACCCGTGATGCCCGCCACTTCACTGTATAAATGGATAGAGTGGAAAATCACTTTAGGAAACCCAATATGTGTCTGCTCGAGTCTGCTGTTTCCTGGTAACCGTCCCGTCGCTCTGCTCCAGATGCACTGCAGTTCATCCGCTCGCTCCGTTAGGAAGCTGCAGATCATTCATTCTCAGTGAGTCCAAACCTGTCAAACTACTGTCAACTACTCGGATGAACGTGCATTACTTTATTTAAACCAGCACCATTATCAAATTCAGTTTCTAGTAATCACTTTTAAAATAAATAAAAAATATTTATTTATTTATTTATTATTTGTTATTATTATTATTAGCTATTTACATAATAATTATTTCCATGTTAACGATAACTGTATAGGTTGTTGTTGTTGTTATTGTATTGTATTGTATTGTTAGTGTTATCGTATTGATATAAAGCTTATATTTTTATTTTTAATAATTGTCATTAAAACAATGCATTATTTTACCATATTAATAATAATAATAATACTTATTATTATTATTATTATATTTTTTATTAGTAGTAGTATTATCATTAAATAACTTTTAATTTATTTAAAGCTTGTAATGTTGTTGTTGTTAAAAAAGTAATGTAATTGATTTAAAGAATCTCATAATCATTGTTATTTCCAATTCTGATTATGCTTTATTTCTTATTTAACAATAAATGTATAATTATTATTGTTGTTATTATAATAAAATAACTTTTTCAGTTATATAAAACTTATAACATTTTTATTATTAATTGGCATTAAATAATGCATTATTTTACCATATTAACGACAAATAAATAAATATTACTACTACTACTACTACTAATAATAATGCAAATTATTATTATTATAAAACAACTTGTTCATTTATATAAAGCTTATTTTTCATTAAAATAATGCATTATTTTCCCATATTAGCAAAACATTTTTAATTAAATAACTTTTTATCAGTGATTATAAATAAGCTTATTTTATTTTATTACTTGTTTTTTATTTTGATTTAACATTCAAATAATGCGTTATTTTCCCATATTAACAATAAATAAATAAATAAATAATTAATAATAATTATTATTAAGAGAGAACTTTTATCAGTGATATATTTTTGTTCTTTTATTATTTATTGTTCTTTTATTTACCATTCAAATAATGCACTATTTTCCCATATTCACAATAAATAAGTGCATAAATAAATTATTATTATTTAAAAAAAAACTTTATCAGTGATATAAATACTTATTTTTAAGTTTGTTTATTTTTATTTACCATTCAAATAGTTATTTTCCCATATGAACAATAAATAAATCATAATAATTGCTATTATTTAATATTTAAATAAAATATTGTTAGTGTTTATTGTCAATGTCTTAAATAAGCTTTTTTTATCCTCATGCACAACATAATTCTAAGTTGTTCTCCTGATTTTCATGTGATTTTTACACATTTTCATTAAATTCACTTATTAACTGAATAACTAAATGGATGTGTGTCTCTCTGGACTGAACAGACACTCGTGTCTCTCAGGGGCCGCCGCTAAACGAACATCATCTGCAGCGCAGCTCCGTCATGAACACTTTTTATTTGCCTGTTTGCTTCAGTCATTTGAGGGCCACATATAATCACCTTGGCAGGCCGAGAGCCCAGTGGATTTGTGGGTAATCCGCATTGATTTTTTTGTCTTCTGCGTCTCTCAATGGCAGCATTTCTCTGATTACATCACAGGATTGATGATAAAGACACATCAACTCGGTGGAATCGCATTCGCGGCGTGTCCCGCGGCGCCTCTGCGTTTGTCCGGTCGTTTCGCTTCGGTTTGGTTCGGATCGGGAACGGATGGGTCCGGTGATATCAGAGGGATTATTAGATATCTGAGCGTACGCCGTTCTGACCGCTCGACCCTCAGCCCCACGCACACACACGGCCAACTCGTTAAATATTAATAAACCGTAATGGAAGACGATAAAAAGGAAAATTGCACATCATATGCAATACTTAGTTTTTATCAGTAGACGAGTCCTTTAATGAGAGCAGGAAGCCATCAAGTTATTTTTAGAGGCAGCATAAATCAAATTATGAGAAATAATTCATCATTCTGCGTCTTAATTCTCCTCCGCCTGCCTGTGCGTCTCTGTTGTTTATTATGCATTTCAGCTCATTTGATGAGGATTTCAGCTTCAGTAAGACTCTCTCTGCAAAACATCTCTGATTTCAACCCGAAATCAGCAGCAAAACAAATTCGGATTTCATCTTTAGCTTTTGTTTTCTGTGTGTGAAACACAAATACAAATGCCTCTAGTTCTTATTTTCTCTAGTTGAGCTTATTTAAAGTGTTTATTATTTGATTTTCAGTTCAGTTTGACCTCAGACAGTCAGTATTTTCACATTTGGTTGGATAAAGTAGACTGACACAATGCTGAAGTCGTATATCTTCTATTTTTTTGTATCATTTGTTCATTTAGTTTGTTTTTATTTATTTGATTTATACATGTTTGTTTTAGTTTGTTTGTTTGCTACAATTTTGAGGTGGTTTGTAGTGTTTCGCAGTGTGATTTATTTAATATTTATTTAATTATTTATCCATTTTGTTTTCATTGCTGAGGAGTAATCGCTCAAATGTTATAGGTGGTTTCTAGGAATTTATTTATTTAGCTGACATTTTTTTGGAGTGATTTGTAGTCACAAATTTGTATTTATTTTGTATTTATTTTTACAATTTCTACAGTATGTAATACAGTATTTTATTTTTTTATTTATATGTGTATTTGCTACAATTTTGTAGCGGTTTGTAGTGCTTTGCTATGTGCTTGCTGGGGTGTTTTTTTTTTTTTTTTTTTACAGTTGATTTATTTTTTTAAAGGATGTTTTCACTAGTTTCCAGATTTATTTTATAAGTTTGTTTTAGGTGGATGCTTTTTTATTTGCTAGGGATTTTGCAGTGTTTTTAGGCTATTGATATGCATTTTCTATGGTGTTTTTGGTTCCTAGTAATTAATTAATTAATTTTATTTATTTTTTTTATTTAGGCATTGCCATTGTTATATTTATTTTGTATTTTGTTTTAAAATTTTCATTCCTTTTATATTTATTTATTTTATTTATTTGTTTGTTTATTAGTAGTGTTTATGTATTTTTTTTCTTAATTTATTTTTCTGTTTATTTATTTATTTTTTGCAAGGCATGCATGTAAAACAAAATAAAAACAAAACAAAAAATAAAATTGAATAAAATAGATAAATAAAAATTTTAAAAATAATTATATATTTGTTTGTTTCTAGATGTTTATTTATGTTTATTAATTTAAAAAAAAAGTTTGTTTTAGGTGGATGCTGATTATTTATTTATTTATTAATATTTATTCAAATCTTTTTTTATTTGTATTTTGTTTTATTTGCTAGGGATTTTGCAATGGTTTGTAGTCTATTGATATGTGTTTTCTAGGGTGTTTTTAGGTGGTTCCTAGTAATTAATTAATGAATTATTTATTTAGGCAGCTGACCATTTTAGACTGGTTTGTTGTCCATTGCAATATTTATTTTGTATTTATTTATTTATTTATTTATTAGTAGGGTTGTAACGGTATACCGGTATGGCGGTTTATTGTGATATTGACCTGTACGATTATCATATCATGTACATTTGCTTATCCGCGGTTTTGAAAAAAAAAAAAAAAAATTAAACCAGATCTCATCCGCGCTGCCGTGTTTATGCAACTTCTTTCCGCTTGACTGCTTAGACTCCACCCATACCTGCACAGCGGCGAAAATGTCCGATA
>JAHKKF010521488.1:8626-47970 GCA_019740295.1 Labeo calbasu
TATATATATATATATCTTGTTTATCAGCAGACCATGTTTCAACTTTAAAGTTTAAAGTCCCCTTGATGTTCCATTATGGTGCTATTTTTTTAAATAAACGTCTCGCTTTGATTTAAGTGACTTCTCGAAACCTGGTGAGCTGCCTACCTGGACAGCACATTTGGGAATCATAAGCATGACATACACTAATGATTCACTTTGGTTCTGAGACACAGCTGTTGTCATAAAGGGATCATTAGTGCTTCCGTAACAAGAACTTGGACAAGTCTGTAAGTGGAAATCCCAGCGTCTGTTCCACGGTAGATGGCATGTGAAATTATTTATTACGTTGTGTATTTATTCGTTTCCCAATGCAGTAGTACAGAAGGGGGGTCAAGAAGCATGTGTCGTATATGTGTTATGTCTCATTTCTTGGCAATTCCAATCTTGTTGACTAAATATACCCTCATTTGAGATGTATCTTCCGCTGGCTGGGAGCAAAGATGATGTCTGTTTCATGCTGGTCAGTGCCATTACTGAATCGTTTTCATTGGGCCACTGACTGAAATCTAACCTCGGATGAATTCAAATGCATTTTTAATGTCCATTTTGCCCAAATGCAGTCTTATATGCCTCATAAGTTCAAACACGTTGCTAACAGCCCTGCAAGCCACAGTCAAGTTTGAGAAATAGACATTATGTAGGGGCGTTCATCATAAGGAAAGATTTTTTGCTAACGTTTTTCTGTCAGTTATGACGGCTGCAACCAATCACGTTCCTCTCCCTCCAGGCTCAACCTCAGACTAAAGACTGAACCATGTTTTAGACACTTGACTACACTTACTGCATTTAAGCCACAAGATCAACTGGAATCCAGTCATAAAAAACGGAATTTACTGAATAACGCCGAATGTCACGGAATTTGTCAAAGTTCGAGTAGGTCATTACACTTAAATCAAACCGCAATATGGACTAGTATCTGAAAATATTACACCGCAAAAATAACATTTAAATGTGAATCCTGCATGTTCTGTGTGTCTCTGTTTTAATGAATGGAGCAGACGAGCGGTTTTGTTTACTACACACACTGAAGCGCGTGACGCTTGCGGTGATTTCAGCGTCTGTCGTCTCACTAAATGAGGACATAAATACATGAACAATATCTGCTGAGAGTCACTTCGTGAGCATTTGAGCGTTCCATTTTAGGAAAACTAGCGTTATATCATATACACACAGAAATGTAAAGGTAGACACGGCAACCCGTCAAAATAAAAGTCCGGTTTAACCATGGACACTGTGCCAGATATATATTACTACTACTATTACTACTACTACTAAAATGAAACAAACGTTATTTTTTAGGGTATAATTACAACATTTTTTCATGTTTTAATGAAATTAAAGTATGCATTCAAATAATTGAAACACAGCATTTGATAACAATAAAACATATGGTGACAAAAAATAAAACATTTCATAGGGCCCTAAACATGTCATTTTTGTTAAACCTTTATTAAACTGGTGTGAAATTGTATAAGTTTCATGATTTTAATTAGAAAGAAAAATTAAAATGGAAAAAACAGAATTTGGTTAGAAATAAAATGGATTTCAGTGGCCCTACCCTCATTAGACTGCAAACTCACCTTCATATGCAATCAACAACCAATATACAGAACCAAGTCTCTGCCCTACGTTTTTTGTCAAGAATTGCAATATGGCCTAATGATTATTACGCTTCAATAGCTATGATGCAATTAAACAAATGGTTGCGTTGCATGTTTAAAATCAAATCTGTGTGCTGCGCACATTTTACAAGCTTGTGGTTTCAGAGCAGTTTGCAGTCACTGAACATAGCGCCATTATGCCAGCCGACTGCTATGATCTATTGATGAATTGTCACCATTTAGGAAGTTTTTTTTATTCTAATTTGCTGTAATGGCTGTAAAATTGCATCTTTGTGAATGAGCAGCTGGGAGTGATAAAGCGTAGAGATTTGAAATTCCAAATATATTTTGTGCTCGTTTATAATTAAGTCCCTTATTATACAGTAGATAAAATGTATTTTGGTTACACAATAAATTGCCTTTTAACGTAAACTGTTGCAGCTTTTTGTCACAGGAAGGAACATCTAAAAACATTAACACATTTACAGTACTAATACAGACTGTATTAGTATTGGTGCAATATTCTTTTTTATTTCCTTTCTTGAAACACGTAGTTATCGCTTCAGCAAAATCTAATGTCAGTCGTCCTCTAATTGGTCGCATTGACATATTAGTAAATAATCCAATTTTAGGTATCTTGAATGTTTTGCATTTGAATATGTGCTGCAGTCTGTTTATTATTTATATTATTCCATTTACACATTCTCATCTGCTTTCTTCTCACTTTCTGTGATGTTGTTTGTTTGGTTCAAATTGGATGTTTCTAATAAAAGCGGTGTCATTTAGGTCTGGCCAGCCAGAAACTCAGGGTCAAATGGTGATTCGGACAGATGTCAAGAGGTTAGAGGTCATTACTATGTTGTGGGCAAAGGTCAAGGAGGAAGTGACAGGTGCATCTTGGTCTTCCTGCTATTTGAGGAAGACTCGAGCGCTACTGCACTGACCGCAATACATGAAACCAGTCACTCCTGTCTAGTCAAGGTTGTTTTTCGATTGTGTTATTGGCTGACTCTTGATTTCATAATATAATATGTTTCCAGAAGGCTGCTCTCTCTATGAATCTGTGAATCAAAGCATTCACAGACCAAAGTGATGAAAGAGGGCACTCATGATTTCTGGCATTTCAATTATAGATCTGAATGAAACCTAGATGCGCGATTGCGGTTTTGAAACACAAAAATATGCATGATGTTAATTCATATCTTATGTCCTTTATGCATTTTATGTCATAGTTTGGAAAGCGTAAATGTAGAACAGGTCAGAATTTACACTCTACGAGCCTTCGGCAAGTTAGTTCGCCTTTAACTTAACGAGAGCTGCAGTATTGCTTGGTTGAAATCTGACATTTTTTGGATGTAAGTTGCTTGTGCTGTTTGAATACAGACAGAAATGCTAAAAAAAAAAAAAAAAAGCTGAATGCTGAAAAAAAAGATACATTCTAAGATGTTTCTAAGTGCACTTTCTGAACATTTTTTAGAAAGTTATTTTCTTTAGAACATCTTTTGTTAAGATGAAAATGGCTTTGGTGATTTGCTGTCTGATTGTATGGCAGTTTTGGATGAAGACCCGCTGATAAACTTGATAAACAACCTTACCATCATTTTGCATTGGCTGCAGGTTGCGTAATAATAAAAATGGCACGCAATCAATTTTGTCAAAATTGGCTTTATGGGAGTCCAACAGTTTGCATATTACATATTTTAATTGTTTTGTGTAAGTAGTTATCAGATGTTTCTAGATGGAGCGGCCGGTTGTATTCATTTATTCTCTGTCTGTCTTGTACTCTGAATACGTCCCATATCTGTTTGTGTACAGACATTATGTTTTAATTGTAAAAT
This sequence comes from Labeo calbasu, assembly GCA_019740295.1. NCBI lineage: Eukaryota > Metazoa > Chordata > Actinopteri > Cypriniformes > Cyprinidae > Labeo > Labeo calbasu. Next base: position 12,108 of record JAHKKF010521488.1, read on the forward strand.
TAAAAATCGCCCTTTGACTCTTTTGCATTTTTACATGACAAAAATTGAGTCGGTAACGTAATCAGTAATATAATCAGACTACTTTATAATTGTTTTAGATTACTTGTGTCCTAACTCATTAATCACATTGATTTAAATAGATAATCTTGTTATATATTAATATTAAAATACAGAGAGAATGAAAACATTTTCCATGTGTTGCTATTAACATTACACTTTAAAATTATGACAAGGTTTCCCAAAGTGCGGTTTATGAAGAAACGAGTTTAATCAAAAGCTGATGTTTAATTAAATCACAAAAATCTAAAACTAATCTGAAATTAATCATTTTAAAATAACAACAGTCAAAATTAAACACTTATTAAAAAAGATTCAATATTTAATTTATTTACCTGCATGTCATGTGACCATTAACTAACATCAGAGAACCGTGAACATGCAAATGTGTTTTTTAATTAGTAACTTATTACCTTAAAATCTCAGGGGTACTTCAAGTAAATATATTAGACGAAAGAGATTCGGCTGACAAAAAAAAGTTTGGGAATCCCTGCTTTGCATGTAAATAAGATGTAACATGAATTTGTGCATTAATGTGTTTGAAATACAAAAGACTTCCAAAAGACACAGCAATACATGGTTAAACAACCCACTGAATAATAATGTGCTCATCAGTAGCTGATGCAGTGTAGAAACGGTGAGAAAACAACACCAAATCCAGTGGTCAAATGCTTTGTGGCATCTCCGTTTTCTGTGTAATTATATCCACCTGACTAGTGACAGGTCTTTGTTTGAATGTCCACAAAACTGAAAGGCTTTCTGTCTACGTATAAGCAGTAGGCTATTTTAGAAATGAAATTTAAGAGAAGAAAAAGAAGAACCCTGTGACCCTTAACCACAAAACCAGTCATATGGGTCAATATTTTTTTTTTTTTTTTTTTTTTTTGAAATTGAGATTTCTAGATCTGAAAGCTGAATAAATAAACTTTCCATTGATGTATGGTTTGTTAGGATAGGACAATATTTGGTTGAGATACAACTATTTGAAAATCTGGAATCTGACGGTGAAAAAATCTAAATATTGAGAAAATGGCCTTTAAAGTTGTTCAAATGAAGTTCTTAGCAATGCATATTACTTAACAAAAATTAAGTTTTGATATATTTACAGTAGGAAATTTACAAAATGTCTTCATGGAACATTCAAACGATCCCAGCCGAGAAAGAAGGGTCTTATCTAGCAAAACGATCTTTATTTTCAATAAAAAAAAAAAAACAATTTAAATACTTTTTAATCTCAAACGCTCGTCTTGCCTTTCTCTCCTTGAACTCTATGTATTCTGGCTCAAGACAGTTAGGGTATGTCGAAAAACTCCAGTCGTATTTTCTACCTCAACTTCAAAATCATCCTACATCGCTGCAGAAGTACCGACCCGTCTTTGCAAAGTGAATATGCAAAGATCAAACACCCTTAAGAAAAAAAAAAAAGGTAAAACAGCGATATAGGACTATTTCAAAGTTGAGGGAGAACATGAGATGGGAGTTTTTCGATATACCCTAACTGTCATGAACCGGAACAAAAACAGTCCAGGCAGAGTGAGACAAGACGAGCGTTTGGCATTAACAAGTATGTAAATTGTATTATTTTTATGAAAATAACCGATCGTTACCCTAGGTAAAACCCTTCTTCCTCGGCTGGGATCGTTTGAAGCCGCGTTTAAACTGCATTTTGGAAGTTCAAAATCAGGGCACCATATCAGTCCATTATATGGAGAAAAATGCTAAAATGTTTTCCTCAAAAAACATTCTTTCTTCAGTCGTAAAGAAATTAAGACATTAACATCTTGGATAACAAGGGGGTGAGTAAATTATCTGTAAATTGTTGTTCTGGAAGTGGAGTTCTCCTTTAATATCCTAATTAGAAGTCGACTGATATTGGAGTTTACCGATACCGATAACTAGGTTGGACCACTCTGGCCGATTAATCGACCAATAGTTTTTAAAATGGATAATGAGTGGAAAATAAATAGTGCTCTACCATTAAAAAAACAAACAAAAAAAAGTAGTCATACTTTGTAAATGAATAAAAATATTAATATTAATTATATATTGATCATTAATGTTAACAAAAGCAACTAAAATTCTTGAAAATATATCAATAAATGCTAAAATTAACACACTCTAACAAGGAACAATACTTATATTCTACAGCTTTTATCAATCTTAATGTACAAATGGACTCGTATTGTAAAGCGTTACCATTACATCAACAATCAAGCCAAAGATGGCCATTATTAAATATCTACACAGTAAGGCCACAGTATTGAAATTGCATACATATGGATATTGTGTACTTTCACAATTTAACTGCTTCTGTTCTAGAACATTTGTGGTTATCTAATTAAAATATAAAAATATGTTAGTCACACAACAGGCAAAAGTGCAGCGCCATCCAGTATCACACAGCGCGCAGTGTCACGTGTCTAAACAAACGGCACGTGCTGTCAGTGATTTCCGCCACTAGAGGCCGCTCTGGTGCTGTAAAACAAAGACTATAGGGACTTTGCTGTATAATGACGAACTTCTCAGCCGCTCCAGCAACGGATCCAACCCGGAAAAACTATCGGCATGGATTTTTGCCTCTAATCCTAATGATTTTTGGCATAAAAGAAAAATCAATAATTTTGACCCATACGATGCATCTTTGGCTATTTCTACAAATGTACCCGTTCTACTTATCCCTGGTTTTATGGTCCAAGGTCACAAATTATTAATAATTTATTTGCTGTTGTGTGAATAATATGTAATCATGTAATGAATAAAAAGTAACTGTAGTCTGATTAGGAGTATTTTAAAATGTAGTATAATCTAATTACAAGTACTTAATTTTTGAAATCTGATTATGGAATCCAGATTACATGTAATTAGTTACTGTCCAGCAATGCCTTAAGGAATACAAAACAAGTTGAAGGCTAAGTCTAAAGCAAGATAAGAATATTCTTATCCAATGAACATTATCCAATGTCCAATGTTTTAGGGAATAACAAAACAATATTTCCAAATACAAAAGGTATCATGACAGGTGCTTTCACTGAGAGACTAAGACTAGCCAGTATGTGAGTGACACTGTAGCCTGTGCTTTCACAAACATGCAAGAAAAAGCAGCTAGATAACTCCATTGTCACAAGGGACAAAAATATATTTTAATAAAAATGCAAAATGCAGTTTCAGGCCTGGTAAATAAACTCAGTTCCTCTCGCTATCGGCAGCTGAAGTAAACAGTTAATTTTGGACTCTGGCTGTTCTTGAGTCAGACGATCCCAGGCGACTTTGACTGTTAAACTGCTGTGCGTTATGGATATTTTGGGTTTATTTGGATATTTGTTTCTTGCTGAATTTGGATTGCCTTCTGCAAGGCATTTACTATGCTGATGGAAACTCATGTGAGAGATACTCACAAGGCATAGAGATATCTCAGTCACCTCAATGTCCAAACGCAGCTAAGCCTGTATTGTTTTCCTAACAGGGTGCCGTCAGCGGGAGATTGAGCGTCTGGTTAACACATGATGTTCAAGGACTACAGATCTGGCCGAGCTGTAGGTGAGTTGATATGCATTCAGCTGATGGTAGTTCTGTCTGCTTGATGTACCATCAGAGACCCTTTAAGCTTCTCATTCACAGGCCGAGTGTAGATCTCGCGGCAGAAAAAGGATTTGTTGGCAAGATCTCTGCCGCACACCTGATAAGGCTGTCAGTGTCCCCATGAGAGGCTGCTTCTCAATAATAAGAGGTTTCTCCTCGAGTTCTTTGGCATTTATTCTGTCACGAACAGGTGGAAACGTCTGCTGGATCGCCTCCATCACTTTTCGCTTCTTGTTTGCGCTTTCTAAATGACGGCAAGTTTAGATTTCAGACCTTTTATCAAGTTTCGAGAGATTAAGCTGAAAGGTGAGGCTGATACGGCTTCAGATGTGTGTTTGCGAGCCCAGAGGATAGTATAGGGTTTAGTCCGATATTAGAGCATTTAAATAGCCCGAATGTTTATGCCAGCGGAGGACTAGTGCTTTTCGGCGGATAAAACACAAAAGCAGGGTTTCTGTATGAAAAGCCAGGTGGCCAGATGGACATTCTGTTCAATCTCTTGTGCAAACCCCTATCTGAACTCTGTCTTTTTGAGCTTTTTCTGAGAGATAAAAGCTTTGGGACTCGTTTAGTTGCATTTTTAATGCTAAATACTTTCAAAACCGTCTTAACTCGGTTTTGACATCTGACATTCGACGTGATGGACGGGTCTTCAATCACGCAGGAGAGTGAGTGTTAGAAATCAAATCCTGACAGGAGAATTGAGCTGGTGACTGTGAGGGAACCAAAGGCTTTAATTTCTCTCAGGCGTGTGGAAGATGAGCGTGTCCTTTCTTATTAGGCTCCGTGTGGGCCGTGCCGGTCGGCTGGCTCGCGTTGAATCTCGAGGCAGGTGTCCGGCCTGTCACACGGCTCTGTCCTCCCCACAGGTGGCCGGTTTACAGCGCACAGTCTTGCTGCAGCTGTATGGGGGCCGATTGCCTCATTTACGCTGGAGCTTTTCTTCCACATTCCCCTTATCTAGCCCAGCGCACAGCAACAGTTGACTGATGACTTCCTCTTTTCCACAATCAAGGACAGACGATCTGGGAACGCTTTTTAGTGCTTGCTCGTAGGGTAATGCCAGCTATACTGAATGCCAGTCACAAAATGAGAACTGATAGTACATACTGAAAGTTGATGCATTTTAAGGTCAACGTGAAATCAGAATTGCATTTAATGCATGTACTGTGAACCCTCTGTTCACAATCAGTTCTGAAAATATTCTGCTGATGTGGGTTGTGGGATATTGTTAACCAATAGCTAAGTAGCTATTTATGCCATCTGACGCTCTTTTGGCATATAAAGTCCATTTTACTCCTTCAAATCAATTCCTGATGAATAAAAGTCCTGCTGTACAATTTTTTGTGTGTTGAAAATCCTGATGTAATGTCACATTACAGAAGAAAAATGGGTTGCAAATGCAATTCATGTTGACTTGACTGTTTACTGTCCAATGTTACTCTGATATAAAACAAAATATCTGACCCTGGGCCACAAAACCAGTCATAGGGGTCAATTTTAAGAAATTGAGATTTATGCATTATCTGAAAGCTAAATAAATATGCTTTCCATTGATGTATGGTTTGTTAGGATAGAACATGGCCGAGATACAACTATTTGAAAATCTGAAATCTGAGGGTGCAAAAAAAATCGAAATATTGAAAAAAATCACCTTTAAAGTAGTCCAAATTAAAGTCTGAGCAATGCATATTAATAACCAAAAATTAAGTTTTGATATATTTACAGTAGGAAATTTACAAAACATCTTCATGCAACATGATCTTTACTTAATATCCTGATGATTTTTTATCGTAAAAGAAAAATCGATAATTTTGAGCCATGCAGTGTATTGTTGGCTATTGCTACAAATAAACCCGTGCTACTTAAGATGGGTTTTGTGGTCCAGGGTCACGTATTTATGTTGATTCACTTTACCAAGAAAATTTGAAAGCAAAAAAGAATATGTTAAAGCTATTAGTAATATTAGTACAAAAAATTCCTAATTTTGGTGGATTATTTGACCTGGTTCAAGATTTATCTATAATAATCCATTCAAAAGTTTGGGATCAGATTTCTTTTGATGTACTTTCTATTCATCAAATAATACGTAAATAAATAAATAAATAAATAGTTATGAAGCAGCATAACTGTTCTTGACATTGATGATAATAGAAATGTTTTTCAGAAGATTTCAGAAGAAACAATGTGACACTGAAGACTGAAGTAATGATGCTGAAAATATGGTTTCAATCACAGGAATAAATTACATTTTAAAATATTTTACAATAGTAAACAGTTCTTTTAAGATGTTATAATATTTCACAATATTACTATATTTTTGGTCCAATAAAGGCAGACTTTTGAGCATAAGATACTTTTTAAAATGTATTTATTTTTTATCTTATCGACCCCAAACTTTTGAACAGCAGTGTAACTTCTGCAGGTGGCAACAGATCATACATAAAATTATTTTTGACAGTCTTTCTAACAAAATATAGGTTTGGTAAGCTTGTCAGAAAGTGCACATGGTTCAGACACTTGGGCTAGTGATTTGTGCACATATGCTTTGACAAATTGAGCGCTTGCGCTCATGCAGGTGGCACAAATTTTAAGCTGATTTGTGACATTTATTTTCCCTCTCCCTCTCACTCTCACCGTCTTTCTCCATCGTTTCCTGTTCTCTCTCCTTTCTCTTATATCCATTTAGGTAGTAAAAATATCTTTTAACAGCACAGTAGTGATTTTTTTTTTCCCCAAGTAAAAGAGGACACTTTCATCACAATTGTACAACAATTTATTTTCAGGGGAATCCAAGTAAGTGAAATTGGATCCCGGGTCGGAGCAATTCGCACTGTTCCACCTCGGTGCCAGTACGAGCGGTTCCGGCAACTTAGAAAGAACTTTGTCTTTCACACTAATATATTACAAATTCAGTGAGATTGACTGTAAGCCGAATGCGCACAGCACTGCTTTCACCTCTCGCAAATTTCTGTTGCCCTTTATTATAAATGGCCATTTTGCTGTTGCCTTAAACTTAAGTAATGGAGATGCCAGAGGCTGGAGAGTTCAACTTTACACCTAGTTAATTGGTTTTGCGTGTGAAGAGTTGCAGGACTCGTGTTGGTCGTGAGGTGAAGGGCGCTGCAGGTGAAATGCCTGCGTCAATCAGTCACCTTAATGAATCTGGAGGTCTCACTGAATGCTCTTTGTAATATAACACAGGCATGATTATTGTGATATTTTTTTTTTTTTTTGTATTATTCTGTTGCATGATTGCAGGCCTGCAATTAATTTAGTGCTTCTTTGCCTTGACATTAGAAGTATAGTTCACCCTAAAATGAAGATTTGCTGGTAATTTACTCTCCCTCAGGCCATCCAGGATGTAGATGACTTTTTTCTTCAGTAGAACAATAAAGAAGATTTTTAGCTGAAACCGTGGTCCTTGGTGATTCATAAAATACAAGTCAGTGACTGCCCGTTTTGAGAATAAAAACAACAATGAACACAAAGCTAATATCCGTGGCACCTGATGATATGTTGAGGTCTTAAGAGAAACCAGTCTGTGCAAGAAACATTATTTGAACATTATTTACATCATTATTACCTGTAATCTAAATCCTCAGATTCTTTTCCGTGAACTGTTTTTTTTTTTCAGACACTTTGCTTCAATGAACTGGTTCAGTTCACTAGTTTGTTTACATAATCATGCAATAATATAACGTATATGCAGTTATACTATTAAAGCACCCAATAATTATGGGAAACTTGGATGTTTTACCTCTATAAGGTGTTAAAGTGAATAAATCTGTCTCCATCAGCTCACCTTTTTACATAAACAATGAGCAATCACAAAAATGTTCATTTCGTCCATTCATTCAAGCTCTCGGTTCAAGCATGCACAAATCAGTTGCTCCTCTGTCTTCGGTCCAAGTTGAACTGTTTCCTTAGTAACTGTTGGAGGAATTGAAGCGCTGAATGAGTCATTCATCATATAGGATCAGATGTGCTATTTTGGCTCATTTCCAGATGGAGTGACTGTCAGGCATCTGAAAGTGAGTTTTGATTGAGTAACTTGTAGATCTGTGGTGCTCGAGCCATTGTTTCAGACGCTTCGGTCCAAGTTGGTGAACTGATTCAACTAGATCACCAAAAAGAATCAGTTCAAAAAAATGATCTGTTTGCGAACTGGACCCCAGGCTCTGGGTGACAGGTAACGATGCTGTAAATAATGTTCAATTTCTTGCACAGACCGATCATTTTGCTTCATAAGATCTCAATATATCGCTGCGGCTATTCATTTTGTGTTCCTTGATGTGCTTTTTTTTTTTTAATTGTCAATAATAGGCAACCACTGACGTGCATTTTATAAATGGCCATAGGCCACAGTTTTAGCTAAAAATCTTTTTTTTTTCTGTTCTACTAAAGAAAAAAAGTCTCTATTAAAGCCTCATTGCAGAAACTTCACTCGTTAGTTCTAAAAGTTCTGAACAACAGTCTTACTCAGTCCTTTAATTTGCCTCTTGGAATGTGAGATAAATCTTCCTGGTTTTAAAATGGCCAAAACACCAAATGGCACAAAACTGCAGGTCTGCCTGCCAAAAACCAACCTCTAAATCAGTTAAAATATTTGAACTCACTCTCACCAAAAGACCCTTTACAGCTCCAGTGAAATCTTACTCATGCAAACTGGAACTGAACTGGAACACAGTGTCCTAAAGAGTGACAAGGTGTGATTTCCTACTGCTGTACGGGGAGAAAAGTTCACTTCGGCTATTCTAATGTAGCCATATTTATTTGTCTAGTAGGTCTAATGAAGTTCTAATATTGACATTATCTCATCTTACCCAGCGCCGCCCAACCCTTGCCCGCTTGGAAAGACTTTGTGCTTTGCCAAGTAACATCTCTTTGACAAAAAAAACTAATCCTGCTTCTAGCACTTTAGAAAATGCCTTCAGGATTAATTTTAAGGAGCATCAAGTGAGATCCCTGAAAATGACAGTAACTCAGTTACTGTGTCATTAGTGCTGTTAAAGAGGCCAAATCGAAAAATGCAAGTGAAAATAATAGAAGAAAAGCAATGCATTATTCTAATGTAATACAAACCGCTGAGGACTACCAAAGCCTTTTCAGAGTGATGTGTTTAATCTGAAACAGCTGTAATGGACCTCAACTACAATTGATAAATTAAGTTGCCAGTTTGATATGTATGTACACATTTCTGTATTTAAAAAAAGAAGTAGAAGGAGAAGGAACATGGAAAAGTGTTTTTTATTGTAGCAGATTTTATATATAAGCCATTTTTGCTTTCCTTGTTTTACATTTATGCCTTTGACAGACACTTTTGTTTAACTTAAATTGCATCAGTTAATGCATTTTTTGGGAATCGAACCCATGACCTTGGCATTGTATTGCCACGCTCCACTGTTGGAGCTACATGAATGCCTGATTGCCTGCATTTTACATGATTTCTATGCAGTGAATTGCTCTGAACATAGTTGAAATTCCCTCTTTGTCTGATTTTTCAAGGCCTTCAGGATTTATATTTAGGTGCATCACTCTTCTGATAGGAGTTGGGCCAAATGATGGGCAGAATTCCAGTTCAGCTCTTGGGATTTTAATTGCTTTCGTGACCCAGTGATTGAGGTTTGAGCTTTATTGCAGCAGATTTTTTTTCCTCGTGAAAGGAATGCATCCAATAATGTAAAGAAATGTATGGCTTTCTTTTAACTTGACCTATAGGGCTAATATGTTCCAGAACATCGGACTTTAATAGAAATACGCTGCATTCTAGGTAATGTACTTCCCCCTAATGCAATATTATTATTTATTTTTTTTTTTTAGCCAGTGAAATAAAAATATTTGTTTGAAATTGGGGAAAAAAGGAGTAGAGTCAGTCCCTCAACTTGGCATGAATTAAATAAGAGCGCCGAGCTGCTTTTAATCATTCTCTGTGAGGTGAGAGAATTCATTAGATGCTGCCTTGAGAAACTTTGGCCTGTTTTTATTGTGTTCAAGTTATTAAAACATGAAGACCATATGTGTGACTAAGAGAACATGGATAATAAACAAACTCCCTTCTAAAGACCAAAAGAAAAACATCTGTGTCTCATTATTGCGGAGAATCAGGATGAAATGCATCTTACTGTATTTGCTGTTTTTCAGCCAAAGGCAAAGCGCTCCGGCCAGGGGCATCACTGGCGTCTGTGAGGGAAGAGAACTAGCTCACCTTTGTAAAGGTGAATCATCTGTCAAACACCTACAGCTCCATTACCACCAAATAAATGATAGCCGCAGATGGGTCCGGGGCAACACGGCCGGACCTTAGCTGTCCCTTTCCTAAAGTCTGAATTTAAATAGGAAAGCAAAATAGTAGCCGATTATTAGTGTTAATTGTACCTGTTGGCTGTTTAATATATGATGTAGTACATTGAAATTTGAGGGAAAACGTCTGTTCGATTAGAGTAAATGAAAGGAAAGTGCACTGCTCAGACTGACTTTGATTGCTCTTATTGGGCTAATTTACAGATAAGAGCCGTGACATGCAAGAAAGCTCTTATGTGAAACCCTCTCTTTAAAGAACTATTGTTTTTCACTTAGGCTTAATAACATATTATAGTAACATATCAAAGTCCACATTTCCAGTGCTTTTAATGTGTCACTTTGATGCTGTGATATGTAATTGCCTCGCAGCACAAATGACTCAGGCGCAGCTTTGGAATATTTCTACGCGACCAAAACAGCGCCATGCCACATTTATTTCCCTAATTGCATGAAAACTGTTTAAAATGAGTGCCGAAAACATAAAAATGCTCACTTTACCTTTGAAAAATCATCTTGACAGCTGTTTGTATCCCCTTTGGCTTTGGAATATTCAGAGCTAATTGTTAACAAATGGCAAAATAAACAGTTCGTAATGAATATGGCAATCCATGCACATCAAAAGAATTCCAAAGGAAACCGGCTGATGCCAAAGACGATGGCCAGCGAAACGAGGGAATAAGGCGACTTTGTATCTGGGTGCACGCCGGTGGCGTGCCAAAATAAGCTAATTATATTTGCATCTAACATCTAAGTATATAAATAGACTCCTGAGCAGTACACCTGATCTACTGTAGAGATTTCAAGCCCATGTTGAACCATCTACATTCTTGATTTTGCTTCAGCATGCTAATGCACACAAATTATATAGAGTCTTGATTCTTTCTTTTCCCCCCGAGGATGTCGGTCTGCAGTGTTCATCAGGTTTGAGATAAACACAGCAGCTGTAGCAGGCCGCGGTTTCCACCCACACTCTTATCATGCTTTTATGAGGCCGTTGTAATGTCAAATGCTGTGCTCACAACACCGGTCTTCGCTGCTCTCCTAACCGCGACGCACGGTAGAACTGTAAATTCCTGCTGAATGTGTTAAGACATCTGTTAAATGTTCTTAGCTCTGAAAGTAACCCTGGGTATGCTGCGCAGCTCAGGCCGGAGATACTGAGCTGTAAACATGGAGGTGTTAAAGTTCTGGCAAGCCAAGGGATTATTAAACCCCTGTAGGTCAATTTAAAAACAAGTTACACAGAGGTCCTTAGAAGACAACAATATCTATGCCCAAAAACTGTCAAAAAAATATTATACATTACTTTTTTTTTCCACTTTTAAGCAACATGATAACTACCAAACATTTCATTTATTTCGAGGTTTAAACTACCAGAATACAGCACGCTTTTTCAGTGTAGAGTTTTATTGCTGCTTTTTTTGTAAGTAGTTCTTATGTATACTCGAAGCAAGTATTAAATGCATAGTGCCAGTGGCACCATCCTTTGGAAAATAGTAAAAATAAATAAGTAAATAAATACATTTGAAGCCTTCCTGACAGAATGAATGCCTGTTAACAAATAATACATGATTTTGTGCTTAAATGGCACTGAGATTTAATTTTGTATTTTTAATGGGTTTCGATGAATGATTTTTTTTCTTATGGCCCTGGGTGTAACTATTTTGTGTACCTATTAACCTGTAAAATAGATTTATGGTAGGAAATAGGGTGAAATAATAACTTTTTGATAAAAATACATACTTCTGGCAGAATGTATGCTGTTTGCATTAAAGGCACAATATGTAATTTTTACCTCTGGACAGCGCAAATTCAAAACAAACAACGAAACAAAGGCGTAGTTTGATGATGCCGTGATTGAGTGTGGAATCAAGGGAGTTGTCGTCTTCATCCTCACCGCCGATGCAATCAGATGGAACTCGGCAAGAAATCATGCTCATGGATGAGCTAATATAGCATCTAATAGACGACTCTTTGACATTTAAAAGGAAACGTCATATAGACGTATTGCAGATGACCAAGCACTCTAAAAAATATGTCTTGCAGATGTAAATGCAGATGTCAAATGGACGTCTCTGAGATGTATGTCTGCTATCAGGAATGTAAGTACACAAATCAACAAAGTGTATAACACTATTCTGGTGTTTTTTTTTTTGTTTTTTTTTGATATTTTAATCAAATAATCTTCCACATTGTGCCTTTAACAGCCAAAATGATCAAAATCAAAAATGAAAAGGGCAAAAAATGTCCCTAAGGAAGCATAAGGGTTAATCTTTCCTGGATGTTAAGCATGCTGACAGTCATATGTGCTGCTCATAACATCTTGTTGCACTCAAATTGTTGAGAAAATTGAAAATCACATGTAAGAACAGCAGTTCAGGTGTTATTTGGTTCATATGTTCCGGTCGCAAACATATTGCTTTGTGGTTGAAAGTCATTTTAATGTTTAAAAAGTAAATAAATAAAAATCTGGTGACATCTGAAGGCATAGTTTACCCAAAAATAAAATTCGGTCATGGTATCCATTTATAGATTTATATAAATGTGCTTCCTTTGAATGTTAAATATGTGTTCTGACAGAACAGCAGGTTACTTTAGCAGTGTTCTTGTCCACTGCGATGAATGGCCCATACTTGTGCATTATTTAAGAGGCCTTGGGGTTTTAGTGTAGAGCTTGTTGTAGTTTATATGGCAATTAGCCTTAAGTTTAACTGTTGCTCTGCTCCCTCTACTGGTACACATCCTCACACAACCAATATAGGCGCACTTTATAGTGAGAAACAACTGCATGTAAGGATCTCTTGTTACACAGACATGTGTTGTTGCATGTAGGTTATTTTACTAAAGATTACCACGGTTTTCAGCAAAAATAACACTTAAAGCAGGTATTTTAGTAGGTTAATAGGAAGTTATTGCTTGCATTTAGTAATTATTATTATTATTATTATTGTGATTATTATTATACCAAGTCCTAACAAAGTAATTATTATTTTGGCAGAACTTACGTTTCATAATAGAAACTTTAACAGACATTGATTTGTACAGTATCAACTTGTCCACACATTTCACCTTATTTCTGTTACTGACAGCGGTAAAACTGCGCATTTTGTGAATGGGTTTCTCACGCACAGAAATCAATAAGAGTAACGGTCGACTGCTTTCAAACGAGTCAACCGTCAATAACTGTCAGTCGAGCGCGTCAGAGACGTCGTTCGCTTTCAGGGTTAATTATAAAGAAAGCGTGCTAGTTTAGTCGCGTCGTGGACAGTGTAGTCGTTATGTTGAGCGTGACTGTGGATCCTCCTCTCTCTCTCTCTCTCTCTCTCGCTGTGGTCTGCTCACTTTAAAGCAGTTATAAGCGCAGCGGACCCACAGACACCAGCAGCAAAGCTCCTAGCGCGGAATAACGTCTACTACCAGCGCCCTACGGGACTTTAACTGGCGTCTTTTTGAACCCAATCCTCAGGACGATGTTCCTTGTGCAGTACACAGGTACGCTGTCTTCAGCTTAACTTTATTTGATAGATTAGAGGCATTAAATGCGACCTGTCCCGTTTCTGAGGTCTATAGTAGAGAATAGGGAGCCGCCCGTTAAGAACGGACGTTACGGATAGAAAAAAATGAATGAAAACTCCGATAAGAATCAGCATTACGTACGGAGCACAAAGGGGTTTCCTCACGAATCACTTTAATGACTGAGGTGACATCGCGCTTCACTTTAAATGCATATCTTAACGGTGTTTCGCCGTTATATCGGCCGTGTCTTCATACCTAGCGAGCTGCCTACGAAGACAGCACTGGCGCGTGCGGCGTTTTGTGAGAATCATATTCGCGAGATTACTCGGAATGCCCCAGAAATGCTGTTTAGGTGAGATTGAGACACAGCCATCGTCGTCCAGACGACATTAGAGCGCAGTCACTGACAGCTCCGGTGATTAAAACAACCGTTATGCACCCGTTATAATGAGATTATAATGACATTGCAATTAACTATATTTGCTCGCCTGTGTTCCTGCGCGTGCTTACTGTTCTTGCAACATCTTGCCAATGCGCGTGTAATGCATCAAGTCATTACAGTGGGAAATGGAAACCCAATCCACATGTCCACTGGAGTGAATTGCCATGTAAAATATTTTGGCTTGAAGCTTGCTGACTTGTGTCATTTGTTACCTGACTTGTAAGGAATTATTCCAGGTTAGAGCTCAGAATACAGACTGCGAGGCATGTTGTCAGTTTCAACAATACAAAACATGACTCAAATCTTAGGAGCTGTAAAGGTGCTGGCAAGATCAATGATGGTTCAAATTGAATAAGTTGCTCTTGTATACTGAGAAAGCAAGAAAACAGACTGAAAATAAAAGCTTTGTTTAGTACTCAGTACTGGGAGACACTACGGTTCAGTACATTCATTTCAGTTAATGCGTTAGGTGTCACAAACTTACAATGATCGTTTATTAATATTGCTAGTTTGTGTTAGTTCACGGTATGTGTTAATGCTATACATGTTAATTAACAAGGTTAACTCTGCATTACTCATTTTTACTTCATGTTAACTAATGTTTTAGTTAACATGAATGGTGAGTGTCATATACTGTAATTAGCTGGTAAACAGTCATAAATAGTCATAATAAGTATCCCTGCACTTGTTATATTTTGAAATGATTACAACAAAGAACTAAGCACATCACTTGCGTATGATTTATTCTGAAGCTTGCGTCCTTGATAGGTCCTCCTATTTTAGTTGCATGAATACCTCATTGTCAGAGAGAGAAGAACAGAAACTATTTTCATCTGATCTTTTTACTCAATAACACAGCAGGTCCTTACTGTCATATTCAAAAAAGTACATGCATGAATCAAGGGTGCGTGTGATTATATTGTGCTTGGGTTTGTGGAAAAGATGCTAATGTATTTATAGAGTCAGTTTTCTTTTCCTCCCCTATGCCTGTTTACTATGAAAAGCGTCGGGCATTTGTCAGAGTAAACCTACTCACCCTAACTTCAAGTGTGATGGAAAAAGCCTCTTATTGCTCTGTGACAGCCATGAACTTTCTCACGCATAGCTCTTTTGGTGGGTAGGGAGTGGCTATTTAAATTGCACATAATGGATAGTCTCTGGGCTTTCGTGAAGGCAGAAGAACTGAAATGAAAAAAGGGGAGGGCGGCTCTGAAGAAGTGTAAAATGCATTTGTGACAGAGGTTACTTACGTAAAATGAAGCAAGAAATAGCTTTTTTTTTTTAAATAGAAGAAGACTTGAGTGAGAGAAATAGCTTGTGGGCAGATGGCTGTGGTTTGGTGATTCAGTGACTGTCCCATAAGAGTTACCAAGAGGATTTAATGCACCAAAAGATACTTAATCCAAAGATCTGACAGCAGTAATAAGTAAAATGGCAATCCAGTACTGTATAAATCTGATAAAGACTAAAGTACTACAGTAGATGTGATTGTTCAGCTTCAGAATGAGTTCAACATCTGTGATTAAAAAGCCACAAGTCCTTGTCCAATAGATTGAAATTCTAATAGATTAACAGAATGGAATAGATTAGTGTACTACACTCTCAGACAAAAATAGCTGAAGTATGATGCTTTCTGAGGTGGTATTGTAGATGACAGAGTTGTCTGACAAACCTGTTGCTTTGTCAAAACAATGCATGCTATTTCATTTGAATCGGATGTTGCTGTATTTCTGGATGTGCTCTGTGAAGTGTTTGCTACAGTCATTTGAATTTCTGTGGTTTGTCCTTGTGCGTCTTCAGAGAATTTTCCTGCAGAGATCAGATAAATGTTTATCAGAAACATTTAATAATTTGCCTTGAAGATGAGTAGTGTTGAGGACAGTAGAGAGCATGTCAATAGGAAAACAAAGTGCAATTAAAAAAAAAAGTTAGCAATTTTTAATAATATGAGCCACTGCAGCAACAAGTTGAGGGTAGCCAACACTCCGAAGTCGCGGCGAGCGATTTCACTCTTCTATACAATTTGTTTCTAGCCACACAGACTGATATAATAAATGATGCATGGAAAAGTGTGTCAGAAATTGTCGGCTTTCTGAGCCAGTTTGATTCATGCATTGATAATCGTTCATCTTGTTCATGATATCGTGCATTATTCACTGCTGCAGGTTTATATACAAGCGCTTTCCCCTTCAGAAACTGATGACTTGTCAAAATAAAATGACTTCAATGACATTATATTTTCAGAAGCTATGGCCAGTTGCACAGCCCACCAGTTACATTAGGCCATTCAGACGCCTACTAGCAATCAACAGTACAGTGACCTGCCTTTCTCCAGGGGAAAAATTGCTGTCAGTGTGAATAATAAATCCAGATGGTCAGAATTAGCGTTAAACAGTATAATTGACAGCAGTTACGCAAACGCATAATCATATTGTGAATACGTAATCATATTGTAAATGCATAATCATATTGCTTTTCCAAGCAAAACAGGAACTTCAGAATTTACCATTTTTCAAAGTCACTTGTTGATTGAAAACAGTTTGATTTATTATTTGCTGATTATCTTTCTGCCCTGGATGTCACTCATTTCATACGCTCAGTTCTCCATGCATAAAATATGTCTTCTGCTCACAATCTTATTTAGTCCTGCAAGGCTTTTCATGTGTTCTCCCAACCTCATTTCAATGCAAGCACGGTATTTTGCCATAATTGAGTTTGTTGTACTCTCGCGGCTCTCCACATGGCAGTCGCTCCAGCAGTTTGCACAGATCTGCGTCTTTCTGTGCTTTGCTAATTAAAAGCCGTGGTATTCAGTGCTAAGGAACGGTGTACCTGATAATTGACGCTGCAACAAATGCTCCTCTGTGTTGGATAATGAAGAGCCACATTGCGCTGAGTCCTGCTGGGTAAGCGTTATCACCATTCTTTTTTTTTTTTTATTTATTTTATTAAGTGCATTTTCCCTTTCATTAGAAGAAACCAAGTGCATAATGAGAGGCTAGTTGTAAATATTTACTCTGTTCAGCAGTTTCAGTTCTGAAAAGTAAACAATGTATATAAATGTAAGCATTTTAAGGCTTTATGGTGTTAAACAGGCTGTGAGCGAAACTAAACTTAGCCTGAAGGGTCACAAGAAATGACATCCATAAAAGTGCTCAAGCTCAAATCTCAAATCCTAATGAGAAATGCATGTAGGATTTTTTTTATTTATTTTTTTAAGCCTAATTGTTGTTCATGAGGCCCTTTGCGTATCTGTTTGGCTCTCTCTTCTCAGACGTGCCAGAGCACAACAAGGCGGTTGGGTCTCTCTCCATCTGCTAATGCTAAACATTCTGTCCCAACACATTTCAATTGTTCAACAATTAATTCTTGCTAAATCTGTTTCTTCTGTAATAATGTATTGGTAACATTTAATTGGTAGTTCTGTGTCAGTGTTTCCTGTGCCACTTTGAATTATGAATTTTTGTTTGCATTCTATATTAGATGCGATGCAACAACAAGACTTGATATGCATTATAACATGTAATGCACTACACAAATCATGAACAAATGTGACCCTGGACCACATAACCAGTCGTAAGTAGCACAGGTATATTTGAAGCAGTAGCCAACAGTACGTTGTATGGGTAAACATGATCGAATTTTCTTTTATGCCAAAAATCATTAGGATATTAAGTGAAAATCATGTTCCATGAATAGATTTTGTACATTTCCTACTGTAAACATATCAATACTTAATTTTTGATTAGTAATATGCACTGCCAAAAACTTGATTTGGACAGCTTTAAAGGCGATTTTCTCAATATTTAGAATTTTTTGCACCCGCAGATTCTATATTTTCAAATAGTTGTATCTCAGCCAAATATTGTCTTATTCAAACGAACCATACATCAATGTAAATCTTACATTCTGTATTAAATATATTCATTTTTAACATATAGAATAGCAGAACCTCTGTCCATCCCGCACAGGTGTGATTTGAACATGTATGTCGCTGAAATTGGATGATAAAACAAACAGCTTGCTGGGCTCTCAAGCAGGGGAGGAGATTCGGGTTGAAGTGTGTGTGACAGCAGTCGCTCTGACTCAAATGTTTCCTGAAGTGGAAGTGTGATAGAAAGCAAGAAGATTCAGCTCAAACCCCCAGCTACTAACAAGGTCTTATCACTTCAAGTTTAAGGAAGCAGGCATAATGGCCGAGAGGTTTCCGCTCTCCCCTTGCAGTGATAAATAATGGCCCTGAATCTGGCAGAAGCGCAGAACTTGTGTTCAGAGAGCCTAAAACACTGAGAAAGTGAGTTCACCGTTCATTATTGACAACCATCTTTTGGAACACAGGAGGCATCTAATTTAACCTCGCAGTTCACAAACAGGAGCGACGTGCCATGTTTCTGTGTGGCTGTCTAATTTAACCCCTCGAGGTTATCCTCGCTGAGCTCAGGCAGCAGAGCGTGCTGGATCGCCAAGGGCCAAACGCAGCCACTGGAGAAGCACTAAGCCTCGGTCCGCCTCCCAGTTTGTGATGGAGCAGATTGGTGGCTTAAGGGCCGCCATGCACTGCTGCCGGGTCTCTGCTGAGAGATGACAGAGCCAAAATGGTGAGCTCTTCTTCTGAGGCGCTAGTAATATTGTACGTCGCAGTGGTAACACGCAACGGTGGGAGAGATAAAGCGAACGCGAGTTTTTGTTGTTACTATGGTATTCTTTTTCTTCTTCCTTCCCTGCGCTGCCAGGAAAAACAATTGGAAGCAGCACGGCATATAGCATGATGGATCATCCAGAAGATGCTGGATACTACATCTCTCAAGTGCGCCTGTGTTTGCTAGGGCCCCCGAGAACGTGCCGAGAAGCTCGCTGTAGATAATGGAAAAAATCACATGTTCCTCCTATTTTTCATCTAATACTATAAATCTGCTTTGAAATTGCTTTTTTCCTTTAAGCCAGAGTCACTAGGTTACTCAGATGTGTGCACAGCATCAAGTAAAGAACTTTCCTTTTCCATGCACTTCTTGCTGGAACCTTTTTTCACCTCATGCCCTTGTTTCATTGAACTCTGGAGAACTGTATTTTCTTTTTTTCATTTGTTTGTTTTCCTGTTTTCAGTATGGAACAGTGAGCCTAGTTTAGTCCGGTGATTTTCCGCCTTCAACATGGTTTTGCTATTTTTGCATAAACACACAAACCCGTAAGACCACCTCCTTTCATTAGGAACCGAAAACACGTTAAAAAAAGCTCAAATGCAACCCACAATTTGTAGAATGAATGAACGGCTCAGTGTATGATTTGAGGTCAGGCGTCAAAGGAAAGGCTGTAACTGTTACTAGTCTGACGCTGCAGTTAAAACGAGATCGCTCAACCTTTCTACTGGGCTTTAAAAGGGGCTTTGAATTTGTTTTTTAATTTTTATAATAGGTTTGTTCAGTGTTTCCAATCCTCTGGAACGGTTTTGCGCCTTGAAAGACGACATATCGCAAAGTGGGATGATTTACCTCTGGTAACTTTATTGCTATCTCTATTTTTACCGTAGGAATGCATGCTGTGGAGATGACCCAGTAAATCTCTCTATGCTTGTAAGGGAGGTCAGCGTTGGTTTACAGCTTGAGATCTCTCATTACTTTTTTGTATGTGTTTTGACCTTTTCCCAGCCTTGATGCTCCACAGTGCTGCAAATCTGCAAACTTCCAAAACCAAATTCTGTTTATTTAGTGAGTTAAGCTCTTTAGTTTGCTCGCAGGTAATTAAATTGTTTCCATTTGATAACTAAGCATTTTCTGCTTCTGTTTGTCTTTTTATCTCAATGGTTCACAAGAGATTTAGAGGTGAACCAGTGGTTGTCTGTAGTCATTCAATTTGTAGTGTCCCAAAGATTTGGTTCCCTCCTAATTAATTTGAACAGAAGTTCATCTTCTTCATTATTCACCCCTGTTTATTTATCAAACTACTAACACACTTCAAAATGTTACTCTGTTCAGACCGAGTATCAAAACAAAGGTAGCAGAGCGGTTGTACAGTATGTCACGGCTTCATTGTACATATGCAGTTCTATTGATAGTAACAAAACCTCTCGAGGGTTACCAGGAACATCTCTCCCTGTGGTTAAGAACATTCACCTCTAGATGATGTCTAATATCATTTCCGAAGAGGATATTGCTTGCTATGAACATCTGCCTCTTCATGAAGTTTAATTAATTGAATTTTTATTTTGGCAATAAAACGCACTCCACCTCACAGTGTTTTCTTGGAACTTCTCACAGTGCTAAAATGCCTCGGCGAGACTTAAAACAGCCAGCTCGCTCTCATATTCGTGGAGCCGCGCGGGATGTGGCTATTCACAGTCAGTAGCTTCACACCAGCAGGAAGAAGGTGGCAGCGCCAGGGTTTTGGAGGGGACACACCTGGTGTTTGGATGCGCAGCGGCTGTGATTGGTTTACTCTGGCCTGCCAGTTCGGCTCTCGCAGAAGCCAGGACCACCACTGGCCCTGAAGATAATCCATCTGTCAGCACCTGTCAGCTGGCTCCCCTGTGCCCCTGTACCCACATGGCCATGTTGACAGGGGGATTCAGCATACATCTGGGTTACATCACCGAGGGCCACTCAACCGAATCCACCGCAGGTGTAAGCAGCCTCTCTACGATAAATGTGGAATGTCAATGGCGTATTTGAGCTAATGACAAAATGACTGACCCCTTTCATTTCTTGCGAGTTGAACGTGCACGATTGATGCTTTTCTTGGGGCACGGGCTGAAACGGTGACCGCTGAGGTCAGTGACTGGTAGGAAACTGAGGAGCTGCCAACGACTGACTGAACATCATGGCACTGAACATAGCCATTACAGAAAGAAAGTAATTGGATCCACAAATCAGCAGATGGGTACAGGTTTATAGTGGCACACAGCTTTATGGCCTTATATTTCAGGGCTTGGAAGGAGGACGTCACGGCCATTTTGACATTGTGGGTAGCTTTTGACAGCGGGCAGCACACCCATGCTTCTTAGCCCTCGAGGGCCTTGTTGGCTAGAAGATGGAATTTCACCTTAGTCAACAAAAAGGGCTCTGTTTTTGAAAGTGTTGTGATTGGATTTAAAAGTGTGAATTTCGTTGCATTTGTCTATACGTCATCTTGTCCACCTGAACTGATCATTGAAATTCTTAAAGGGGTCATCGGATGCAAACGTCACTTTTGTTGTTGTTTGTTGTTTGAACATTAATGTGTGTTGGTAGTGTATGTACAAATCTACCCTATAATGATAAAAACCCATGCAGTGGTTTTTAATCAATCTGTAAAAATAATGTCCTGTTTTTCAAATTGAGCCATTCTCTGATGCCCGTCACACCGACAGAGGCCGCTCCCACGATAGTTGATTGACATGAGCGTCTTACCTCAGATCAGCGGTAACAGTCCGACCTCCATTGTTTCGATGCTGGAGCAGGGATGTAAGTTAGACAGGAATATCTCAGTTTGAGCGATTGAGGTGTTGTGTTGCTGGATGTATGAATGAGCATAGTGGGTCGTCATTTACTCCCGACATCTGAGCCGCTGAAGATGCAGTGGATTACATTTGTTTGTGAAGGTAATGTGCCTCACGATCTACATAAATGTGTCTATGTTTGTGCAAATCATTTGTGATCCAGCTTCACTCACAGCAAAAGAGTATAAGGTTTCCTAATAACGTGCTAGTTAGCAAGTTTTGTGGCTAAACGCGCTAAAGTAAACAATCTCTCAGAACAGCAGAGAGAAGAGAGGGGCGGGGCCAGCAGCGCTCATTTGCATTTAAAGGAACAATCCCTCAGAATGGGATGATTTTTGCAGAGCTCATTTTGACAAGGTAAAAATGGTGTTGTTTTACACAACCATTGAGAATTTTTAACTAAAGTATATTATAGACTTTTTATTAAGACCCTAAAGAATCCTATCAAATGTAAATGTAGGAAATGTGGAACGAAACAAACTCTGGTGCAGTTTGAATGATATATGAATGCGACACGGACCAAATACTTCTAAACAGACCAAAAATAGGAAGTAATGACAAGATGCGAAGCGTTGTATTCAAAACAAAATAAGCAGAGGGCAAATATGGAGCATTGAGGAGGTAAAGTGCCTTTTATGAGCACTTTGTAAGTTTGCAGGTGGTGAGAATAAAGTCGTATGCACGCAACAGTGAGTGCACTTAGTCCAGTAGAGGGCATTAGGTGTAGTCAACTTAAAGTGCACGGATAGACCGATCAGTGTTGTCAGGATGTGAATGTATCACTGTGCCTTTAGGTTCATTATCTTTAGGTTCGCCATCAAAAATGCCAGTGTGAACCCTAAACAGACCAGGAACAAATGTATCATTGTCCTTTTTGGTCTGGACCAAATAAACCAAATGAACTGAACTACAAGTGTGAACACACCCTAAGACACCATGTAAGACACATTAAAAGAATTTTTAACACTTACACACAGTGCTGCTCATCAATGTCAGTTTCAAAACAGTGGACCAATCAGAAGACACTGGAGGTGGGGCAAGCATTTGAACCTTTTGTTTACAGTAATAAGTTAGCATGGGAACTGTTTTATTTGACGGCAATGTGGCAGAGGAGGCATTCTCTACTGTGCTTTTTTCTTTTTTGTTTCTTTAAACGCAAAGACGCGTTGTGTGTGAACGGCCTTTTAGTCAGCATTAACTTTTTATTTTTGTATTGTAATGCATACATCTCTACATTTCTATCCTTTAGTTTGGTCATGATAAATGGTGACTATATGACAATGAAGATTTTGGGGAGGAGCTGGAAAAATAAGTGACATTGGTGATGTCAGCCAGGATAGAAAGTTGTCCTCACAGCAAAAAGGTTTAAGGTTTGAGTCTCAGCTGAGTGTGGAGTTCTGCTTGTGTTTGCAATTGTTTACTCCGTGTACTTCAGAACCGATCAGCATGGAGGATGTTTACATTTTTTGGGAATAATTTACACCAATTATACAAGTTACTAATGTCATTTTCAATTTGGTATTGACTCAGTAGTGTCATCTGAGTGCATTAGCTCAGTCTGGTATGAAACTGGATTTATTTTCAGTCCGTGAAAGATTTGCAAGTGTACAAGGTGATTCATGTATTTTACATTGAGTGCTGAGATCTGGAGATACTTTTTCTCCTGTTCTTGCCGTTATTTGTGTGTTTGTTTATAGCAGAGCAGTCAATATCCTCCATACACTCAGCCCAGGAAAGTAAGAAGGGTCAGGGGAAGGTCAGCGCAGAGGAAACCGCGTGATGTGACTGAAAAGCCGAAGCGCGTCAGCTCACCATCTTTAGTCAATTTTTAAAACTCTCCCATCTCTCTCTCGCTCCCACATCGCCCCGAGCCTTTCTCTCTTGTTGCCCCTCGTTCTCTGCCATTGTCAGCGAGAAAGAGGGGAAAGGTAGATTAATTGTTTTCTACAGGTAAGAGAGGCATCTCCGACGGTCTGCTTATTTGAATCCTGGCGAGGTCCCATATGCCCTGCGAAATCTGTTCCTCTTCTCCGCGAGTGTTAGCGTGTTCAGTGAAGCGGCACTGCATTAAGACAGGCCTGGGCTGTGTTCCAGGAATATGGCGGTACCACCAGCTGATCCTCAGCATCCACAACACATTCATCTTGTATGTGGAGCCGTGTCTAAAATACCTTCCCCAGCGAGACTTTCTGTGCCCTTGGCCAAAGGGTTTGTTCCTTATGTAATTAAAAGTCAGAGAAAAAGACTGAATCCCAAGACCGTCTTTTACGAGTTCCACAAACATTCAGCTTCTGTGTTTATACTTTTGTCCCTGAAGTAAGTTTGAGGTTATTTTGGTGCCGGCGCACTCTGGAATTCTTTACTAAATATAGTTGTTTCTTTCTTTTCTTTAAAACATGTACTTCATAATCGTCATAGGCTGAAACTGACTTCACCAAGCAGTGGAAACCGTTATTGATTTGCAAATGGGAAGGTGAAGCTCAACCCAGTCAGTATTCCCTGCTTTCTGCTTATGTTGAAGCGTCTTTGCCTGTGAATGTCTAGTCGAGCCAATCCAATTGAACTGGAAAGACTTGAAGCAAGACATTCTTTTCTTTAAAGCTTCTCATCCTAAAGAAATAATGTTCTCTCGATTATATGAGCGTGTCACACTTACGTATGAGTTTAATCCTAAAAATCCAATCCTGTGAAGTCATTGTTTGTTATTTGGCCTAAACGCAGTGATTTATCATGGGATGGTTGAATTACAGAGCTGTTCTTTGACAAATGTCGCCAACTAACACTGACAGATGTCTGGGGCTGATGTCACCCCTGGGGCTGGTGGGTCTGTCAGATCGGAGGGGTGAGAATGCTGATGAAAACATCACATAGAGAAAGGCTTAGTGAACCCAGTTAGGTTTTCTCAGTGTGTGTAAATGAAAAACACTAGTTTAAAACTCCAATCTAGAACAATCTGAATGAGTTCTTGTTTGTTTTTCAGAGTACCCATCATATCCATATCTTGACTGATTTTTCTGGTAGTACTTAGCCAGTCGCAGCAGACAAAATATTTAAGCAGTGATCGTGGAGTGCGGAGGCACAATTTTAGCAGTAAAAAAATCGTTTTTCCTTAAGGGAAAGCGAATCAGGGAGTGCATTAAATGTACTGTTTCTGCACTTCGGTCTGATTAGTTCTTAACTACATGAATCTGTTGCACCCAAGACCATTTTACATCATGGTTGGGTAACAGTTGGTCAGTAATGGACACTGTAATTACGCGTTTTAGGAGTGGTACATTAGCATAAATAAGCCGTGTTTTTCCTTTAATGAGAGAATTGTAATCGAGCCTGTTTAAAATGGCAAGACTTGGAGGTGAAAGTAAGGGTAAACAGAATTCTTTTTTTCCCAAGCTCCTGTGGGACTGACATTGCTCATATCTCTGGGGTGTCATTAGCTGTGTCATTGACAGATCCATTTTTCTTTTCGCCTGCTGTGTAGGTTGGGATGCCTTGTGGATGCTGAACAAAATGCCTGTGGTTTCGAGTGCTCAATCAATTCAGTTCTTTCTATCTAGTCGGGAATTGCTGCTCACTAGAAGCCTGTGAGCTTCTTGCTATTGAAGTCCATACGTGTGTGGAGCAAAATTGCTAGAATAGCTGTTGTTTTCTTTCCTGTCTTAGTATATTGTCATAGTAACATCTGCTAACCATGTTTCTAAAAAAAAAGTTTATTTATTATCTTACTCTGCAGTTCACAGTACTTGGGCACTAGGTGGTTTTGGATCTATTTTTTCCTTACAGCTTTCTGGAGGATCCAGTAAAACTTTTGTATAAAAGTCTTGCACCTAATTACTTAAAACAGTTCTTGTTTCAGAGAAACTCTTTAAAAAAAAGTCTTCACTGTGATTCTTCAAAGCCAATCTATTTTTATTACACTGCAAAAAAAGGTTTATCTTGCTTAGTATCTTTGTCTTGTTTGTAGTCAAAATATCTAAAAATTCTTAAATCAAGATGCATTTACTAGATAAGCAAAATGATGTAAGATATTTCGTCTTGTTTCCTGGGTAAAATTTTAAATGAAGAGATTTTTGCTTAAAACAAGTAAAATTATCTGCAAATGGGGTAAGGGAAATACTCTTAAAACAGATTATTTTACTTATTTCAAGCAAAATGCACTTAATTGAATTTCTTTTCCTAGGAAACAAGACCAAGGCTAAGTTTACGCTAGTGTAAACTTTTATTTTTTTACTTTTTTATTTTATTTTTAAAACGTTTCAAGCATGTAAATGCGTCCGCCATCTAAATAACAGGAATCTACCTATACATTTCTATGGTTGTACCTGAATGAATGGTCATGTGACATGCGTTTTCAGTTGTGTAGTGTAGACGGAGGTCGTATCTGAGACGCAGTGAAAATGCCAGTGTAGACGAGGATCATTTTCATTTTAAAACGAAAATGCACTAGTGTAAAGAGGGCCCAAATATCTTGTCATTTTTCTTGTTTGGTAAATGCTTCTTGTTTTAAGAATATATAAATAATATGAATTTTAGAAGTTTTTAATAGAAACAAGACAAATATACTAAGTAAAGCGGGCCTTTTTTTTGCAGTGTAGCATTTACTTACTTGCAACATACTCAGTGTTTTTACAGTAATTGCCTCAAATGAGAAGGCTTTATTGACATCTTTGTCCATTACTACTGCAAAAAGACTTGTTTCATGCTATGAAGAATGCCATTTAGATTTGTTTTGCATACAGTGAAGATGATGCAAGCAAAGATGTGTTAACTTTGCGTTATTGCACAGTACCAAAACTTTTTAATTTGTTCCCTTATTCAATTCAGACTGCAACTCTATTGCAATGTAATTTATTTTGCCATGCCGCCGTCGATTCAGTAGCGCCACTGTGCCGCATCTTAACTGTGTTTCAGGAAACACTGATGTGAATGTAACCTAGTCTCTGAAATATCATTTGTTGATTTTTAGTTTTTTAGTTTTTTTTTTTTTTAATTTCACAAGTCATTATATGCTCGCTCTCCTACGGTTACAAGAATGCAACAAATAACCTCTGAACAACTGATCTCGCAGTTTGCGTCTTGCGTCTCGAGGGAGGCAGATGACCTTCAGGCGTTTCTCTTTGCGTACGTGTGGGCGACTTCAAGCGTTAGCAGACTGTTTGTGAATATAAACTGCAGGAGCAATGACAGCCCCACATCAATCTCTCTGCCTCCAGTCAAATGTTTGCTTTAGCTCACTTTGAGGGATTAAAATTTAATAGTGGTGCGCGGCGAAGCCCCTGAAGATATTTCCTCCGTTCTCATCAGCCTGGAAACCGTGGGAAGGGTCTACTAAACAGACAGCAGCGGATCGGAGCGTGTTTCTCGGTTGGACGTCCGTCCCCCGCCGCACGCACAGCTGCCCACTCCTCGCACTGAAGAAGGAGAAGAATGAGGGAGGAAACGAGCAGGCTATGTCAGTACTCAAGTGACGCTGACCCATGCCACGCGCATTAGTCTTCCTGCTCTGTTTACTTTGGACGGGTAATTATGCTGGCGAGGTATGGCCGAATCTTGCAGTGTTGTTTTCCGTTTGCTTTTTTTCACCATGTCCTAATCTTCTTGCAAGGCCAGATAATTAATAGCGGGTCGACAGGGGAACCTGTGGCTGTCATGCTAATGGATCGTATTCAGCTTGTTGCAGCAACTTCTCTCAGTAGATTCTGTCCCAGTGAGAACTCAACAACTGATTGTCTGCTGACTGATGACTCTGTGTAGAAATCAAAATTTGTCTAGTAACAACATAATCGCATTAACTTTATCTTTTATCCTGGATCCACATATCTGCAGTTGTTTGTTAGTGTGTGACCCAGTTTTCATAAGCTGTTTTTTGGCCCAAGTTGTTGTGTTGTAAGTAAACTGGAAATATTTTTCTAGTGCATCAAATTAACTGCATCAGATTTGTTATTGAAGGCTTTAGTTTTGAGCAACATTGGCTTGCTGTAGAAGTATTGTTTTTGCCAAGGATAGAGTCGCTCTGCACCGTGGCAGTGCTGGAGAATCTAGACTTTGGCTACAAACTGGTTTACATCACCTTTGATGTGCAAAAGTTGACATTTCGCCCAAAGGTATAAGGCTCGCTATCAGATTTAAGGGATATAGCGTGCAGCTATTGGTCAGCGTGCAGTGCATTGCTTAAAAAGCCCCTCGGGCACACTTAAAAAGGTCTTTCACGATCTGTCACATATAGGCACAAAGCCAGACCTTCATTAGCTCACAGCAGTGCAGCCAGATTGAGAAAAGGGGATTTAGATCCACTCTTCATTTTAGATCCAGTCTGCTGAATGTTAAAGAAGTAAAGGAGTTCTGTTTGGCTGTGAGAAGAAAAGAGCCAAGTGCATTAGTGTTGCTTAGCCGTTGCCACACTGTGTGCTTTTCATTGTGATGACCAAACTCAAAAGGCGTCTTATAACCTCTTTAGCCTCTCGTAGGAGTGGGAGGCATGACCAAAATCTTATATCACAATATGAGTCACAGAAATGCTGTATTTCAAAATATAGTTCTTTTTGCTCACATTTGAGAAGAAATGTTAATATAATAATATAACTCATAAGCAGCAGTGCAGTATAATACATATTTATGCATTCCAGTGAAGTAAAATCAAAATAAGAAATGGTAGGTGTTCTCATTTTTTGTAATTGTAAAGATCAGCTTATTTATAACAGATGACTGATATATATCTGGCATCCATGCAAAAACATCTTCATGTTATGCAAGCCATCAGTCGAATTCATATTAATGAGACAAGTTGTTATGTTGCTCAGAAACTACATTCATGTTCACCATTAATGACAAGTTCGACAAGTCTCACCCTGTATTTTTGCATTATTCCACGTTTCATTGTTTCATTCACCCTGTGTGTGTGTGTTTTTTTTTTTTCTCAGAAGAAAGACTTTTATGAAGCATGATAGTTTTTTTTAAACATTAACTTAAAACACTTTTCATTCAGGAAATCTGATTCCAATCTATTTTACATTTGAGGTTTAGGTGCTGTTCCATTTAGATTATAATTTCCGTTTAGATATAAATGTGATCATTCTCCTCATGCAAATTACTTTTCATAACAATCAAGTTTATAATACTAAAGATTGAAATACTCAGTGCAGTAACAGAAAATCACATTATTTTCTACACAGAGCCACGGGAAAGTGTGCCCGTCTGCCATCGCAGATGCACTGCGTGTGAAACAGACCTCATTGCTAACATACCTCAAATGAGATAATACTAAAAAAAGAAATGAAACGTTCTGATTGTTTTAGATTGGCTGATGAGTCTTTACACTTTGGATGCTGCTAACTTTGCAAACTTTCACTCGAAATGTTCCTGTTGTAACACTTATTTGTCTTTTTGCTATAATCTTCTGTGACTTGAACTAAAGCGCCCCACCAAGAATACATAAAACGCATGTCATCGCGATGTGACTACAGAACAGAAGGTGAAGGGTTAGGCGGTATTTCATTAAACAAGGTTCCTGTTAACCTGACACTTTCTGCGGCAACTTCTATTTTTACTGGATTTTTGTCATTGCTAATTATTCTAGTTTTGCCTCATTGTCACTACTGAGGAGCAGGAAGCGAGGACTTGATGCCAACTGCTACTGTTTCCTTCTTCTGTCACAACAGGCTCCGGGGCCCAGGGCAGACCATGTCCATTGGCTTTACCTTCAAATTGAGCAATCTTGTCTGAATCAGGTCATTGCACTTTTGGCTCTTAAACTAAAAGAGAAGCTCACTCTAATTGGACCCAGATGGAAACATGTGAAACGTTGCAGAACTTCCTGCCTGGCTTTCAAGGTTTGTGTGACAAAACATGGTTGTTCTTCTTGAGTAGTCCACAATGAGACATTAATAGGTTTCTATTCTAAAGGCGATGGCCGAATTAAATAGTTTCCCTTGATTTCTGTCATTTAGCCAACTCTTAATGCTTTTAACCACCTGTGGTGTTGGTGTGTGTAATAGGCAGATTGGCAGGCATTTTCATTTCTGGTTTTGTAATTTGCCCTAATAGTGGCGTCCTGAAATAGATGCCGTTTATGGTCAGAGTTAAATAATATTCCATGACATGGCCTGAGGATAAACTTGTCTCTCTGTTCCCTAAATAGAGAGCTGATTTGTTTGCATGTCTGGCACTGTGCATGCCTGTGGACTGGTTCCTGGAGGCCCAGAATCAGTGCTGGGGAAATCAATTAAAAAAAAAAGTCAGGCTGCCCCTTGTGCGCTATATTTTAATGCAATATTTATTTCCTCAGAGATAATCTATCAAAGGTGGATGGACGATGCAGTGTGCTATATAACAGACTTCCATGAGTCAATTCACATATTCATTTACATTTATTTACTAATTCATTTGCTGGGTGTTTATTTCCCTCGGTGATTTTTTTGTTACCATCATATGAGGGAAAAACAAATCTGTAAGACTTACTCACACTACCATTTTCAAAGTTTTCTTTTTTCTTTTCTTTTATTAAAGTGACAAATATATTTACAGTTGAAGTCAAAAGTTTACGTACACAATCTGTAAAATGTTTTTTTTTTTTTTTAATCAAGAAAGAGTGATCATGCAAAACGCATGTTATTTTTTTTTAATACTGATCTGAATATTTCACATATAAAACATTTACATATAGTCCACAAGAGAAAATAGTACTTGAATTTATAAAAAAAAATGGCTCTGTTCAAAAGTTTACATGCACTTGATTCTAAATACTGTGTTGTTACCTGAATGATCCACAGCTTTTTTTTTTTCATATGCAACTATTACAGAAGGTTCAAACGCTCACTGATGCTTCAGAGAAGCTTTTGAAGGTCAGTACTAAATGAAAAAAATATGATATTTTGACAAAATAAGAAAAATGTACACATACTCATTCCGTATAAAAGTTTACGCCCCTGGCTCTTAATGCATCTTTTTTTCCTTCTGAAGCATCAGTGAGTGTTTGAACCTTCTGTAGTAGTTGCATATGAGTCCCTCAGTTGTCCTCAGTGTGAAAAGATGGATCTCAGAATCATACAGTCATTGATGGAAAGGGTTAAAATACGCAAAAATACTGATAAACCAAAGAATTTGTCGTACCTGAAGGATTTTTCTGAAGAACATTGGGCAGATTAACTGTTTAGGCAAACAAGGGACTCGTGAACAACTATCACTGGAGAAAAAAAAAAAAAACACACACACACACTGAAAATTCATGTTTTAAATTGTATTAATATTTCACAATATTACTGTTGTTCTGTTTTTTTTTTTTTAATCAAATAAATGCATCCTCTGTAACCAAAACAAAATGCAGAAAAAAGTCGAAAACATCTATTTTATAAGCCTCATTTTAATTCATTCCTCCCCTGACCTGACAGTAATATAGAATAATTATGGAAAATTGCATAGATATTCAATAACATAAGTGCATCTGTGGCAGACCTTGTTGAGTGAATATGGTGCGGTGACTCTAGGGTGACGGAAGTTGTGATTGTGTTCTTCAGTCAGTTCTTGAGGGAGCATCGACTGTGTGGGCGGATTTGTTGTAATTTAACAAGGATTAACCTTTCTACCATTGCCTGCTGAAGAGAAATCTGCAAACCTCAGCCCAGCTGTTACCACACACTACGATAAGAGGATTTGGAGAAATGTAGTGAAGTTCTCGCCCTCTCAATGTTTCTGAATGATTGCAAATGTAAGGCATTTTAGATTCAGATTTTTTTTTCCCCCTCATTTGATTTTAGCCGAGTTGTGTTTTCTGCTAACGGTTGTCTTAGTACATCCTCATTTCTGATTTACACTTTGATAGTAAGTGAATCAAATCATTCATATAGCCTCATGCTTGATGAAAAGTGGCGTGTGATTTTTTTTTTTTTTTTTTTTTGCAAGACCTTTTCAAATTATTTTAAGCAATCAGTTTGTTGTTCATTGTGTGCACAAAGGAGGACATAAGAGATGAACATAACACATTCGCTTTCATCAGTGCTGTTGGTGCAATGATACTTTAACTGAGTTTGTTTCTCAGTAATGCAATTGTGATGTCTGAAGGGGCCCGGTGTACCAGTATATGTTATTAGTGTGATGTTATGGACTGTTGTCTTGGATTCATTTCAGAGAACTGCTAAATTGTAATCCATAGCCAGACTAATTGCCCCAATCCTTTATGGTCTTAATGGCCCGTGTGACCTTATTGTTTCCTCTGTCTGAAAGGTTTGTCTGCTGGGGTCTCCAGAGAGGCTTTCAAGAGGGGCCGCTGGGCAGAGATGATACGTGGTACATGTTCACTCGCTCTGATATATTTATCCACACTTAAGTTTGTTTATGAAGCAAAAAGAAGCGAAACGCCGGAAACTTAGATCTAAACGACGTCCGACGGTAATCATACGGCCCAATGTTACTGTCGCTCTTCATTAGTGACGCATTTCTCTATGAGAGTCTGAGAAAGGCAGAGGGAATAAATGTGTTCTCCAAGAAATAGCGGCCATCCAATTACCGTGCAGGCTTCCGGATCTGGACCACTCAGACGGAAAGAGCTGAAAATGAATCCTTGTTCGGAGCATTCTCTGAGGAATTCGTCCTTTTTGCGTCAAACGTCCTGAGGAATCGTATTCTTTGTATTTTTCTTAGTCATCTGCATTCTTAGTAAAGTGTGATCGTTGGGAAGCCAGTAAAGTAGGCTGACTGAACCAGTTCACTATGCAATCACTGTGACTCAACATCTTTTACATGCTCTGTTTTCCATTTGCTGGCTCGTGGAAGTTTCTGTTCGTTTAGTTCCTAGGGTCATATTAGTGTGATGATTCAATTTGCCCTCCGTCGTCTACCGCAGAGTCAGAGTTTGCACCGCTGCTGTTGAAACCCCAGCTCTGTGAATGAAAACATGATCCATGGGTCTTTAGGGAATACTGGAAGCCAAACACTGAATGTGCTGCTTGTTTTGGTCTTTTGTTCGTTTTCTTCACCGCTGGTAATTGGCAGATGTGCCAGGCTTCACCTTCAGCGATGAATATTTTGGAATAACAAACATTCCCGTTTCTGAAGGTGCCACGGAGTTCTCTCAGGGCCGATTGATTCAGCGAGTTCATCTGTATTCTGCGGTTGTGTTTGTCATTTGTAGGTGTGTCGTGGGAGAATTTGCAGAAAGGTTGCAGGGTAACTCTACAAGCATGATGCAGAAAATTGTTATTATATGTCAGCAGCAAATGATCACGGTGCTGCGGTGTCACCACACCCTTCATGTGGGGCTTTTTGAAGTGTGACCACAGCCTCTTCTGACCTCTCTATCCCTTCATCTCTCAGTCTGGTCCTGGTGGAGCTGGGGATGTGGTCTTGAGGTTTAGTGTCCTACTTTAGCTTTAGTCTTTATTTATTTCCTGGATATCAGAGCGCCGGCTTTGGGAATCATTGCTCCCTTTGATATTTCCCATCCTCCTTATAGCTACAACCACCATCTCAAGCTCAATCTCTTCTGCTCCATTTGACTACAAACCACTGATGGTTTTGAATTGAATTTCAGTGCAATGTGGTAAAACTACCAAGTACAAAAATAAAATTTCGGAAGGTTTTCGTATTACATCTTTTATTTTTGGATGGTAGTGAGTCTCCGTTTTTCTAGCTTTATTACATTTTAAATACGATAATATTGCAGTATGAACTCCATTAAGAGCTCCAACCCATGTTCTTAACTAAGAAAACTTAAGTCAGAAAAACGTCTTGTATCTGAACTTTAAAGGAGAATATTTGTGGTATATTATTTCAGTTGAATTACATTCACACTGGCGTTTTAGGAAGCCAAAGAATTTAGAATATAATAATAATAAAAATAACAACAGTTATAGCCATATATTGTATTGTAACAATTGCACTGCAAAATAAATTGAAATAAAAATTTCATAGGTATGTTATTTTTGCTTTACACTACAGTAGGGAAATCACAATACTTATTTTCTAATTTCTACACTTGAAAGAGATATTTTGAATTTGGACTGCAGTAACATTACCCATTTAAACCACTAGCCGTCAGCAATTCATACTGCACTTTTAAGCTTTTATTTTGACGGAAATGGCAGTAGAGCTTTTATTTTGAAGGAAAACTCCAGCATCAATGAAAACGGGCAAATCTAGTGAAATGCTGTAATCATCTGCCACAAAAATAAAGCATAACTGTTGGCCGTATAAAGCATAAAGCATGGCCGTTGCATTCCCAAATGCATGCTAAACTCACAGCACATGCGGTAAACGAGTTCACTGCGTTCACTGTAAACGGAGCCGTTCTGCAAGGAAACACAAGCTGATTGCCTGAACGAAGTGCACGCTTTGCTTTGAAACGCTCAGCGAAAACAGACTTGATGAAGGGATTAAGCCATATTGCACTTTCATTTTTAGTTTGTTTGACAGATATATTTTGTCAAAGCGTAATGGCCCAAAACACAACTTTAAAGACCTTTTTTGTCAGAATAAGAAGTTTAAATATATTTTAAAAGCTACACTGTTTACCGTTTCATATAGTCATGTGATCACAATAATATCGAGACGATATTGATAATATCATTATATCCATAACATTCATGCATGATCTTTTACTTAATAATTTCATTGAATCATTAAATTCAGTTAAATAAAACCAGTATTAACAAAATCCATCTTTGCTCAAACTATTAAATCCAGCTCAGAGGTGGCATGAATGCATATACACTGCAATTATAATTGCATAAATAATATTATGAGATAAATGTTTTAGAATTAATATTGAAATACGCAACACTTTAAATATAAAACTAAAACCACTAGCAGCTGGCTGCAAATTCATATTGTAATGAGTGAGTCATTGAATCATTCATTTCATTGATTCATTTAAAGTGGCTGATTCATTCAGAAACAAAGAAGTCACTGTCTTAATGAATCTATAATTAAATCATTTACTTGAATGATTTGTTCAAAAACAAAAGCAGATTTATTTAGTAACTAAACATTGTTGTCTATTGCTCTGTGAGTTTTGCTCCAGCTTTGTTGTCGCTCCACCTCTAAAAGATGGAGGCATATCGCAATTCCCAACTCTTCTCAATTCCATCAATAATAAAACTGTTCTACTTTTTAATTTGAAAATTGCCACAACTGCCTCACAACAATAAAAAGCATATAAGAAATGTACTTTTCTGCAGTTTTCCTTTCGTAATGTTTTTGAGTACTCTCTGGGGCTTCTCTCTTTGGCCATATGCAACCTTTATCACAACGAGAAGTGCTCAGCGTGGGCCTGTAGCTTATCAGCCGTATCATTGTTGTAGAAATTAAACCTTCATGCTTGTCATATCAATTTATCAAGGTGTAATTTCTCTTTGCTATGGAGGATTGTGATCAAGCAGAAGACAGTGTGGTTCCTCTCTGCAGCGTGTGGAGGGATAAGCTCCAGCGCTGACTCTCAGATTAGAATCATCCGTATATATAGAGCCAGCGTTTGGGATTTGTGGCACATCGCCTTGCTCTTGCTGGATAGAGTGAAGAATGCTTCAAATTAGAATTAGCGATAACCATTTCACACAGGTATTAACAGTGGAAAAGAGAATATGTGTTGTATAATAGCTCTTCTTGAATCTTGATTGCATCTCAAATCTGCTCCATAAATAGATCATAGCTTACAATGTCAAATCATAACAAGACAGGCAACGCATGCCTTTTTTATAAAACAGATTTTTTTTCTTCTTCATTCGTCGCCCTCCTTGCCTTGTCTTCTTTTTCGTCATCATCTTCCTTGTCGTCTTCTTCAGTTTTCTTCTTTATATCTTGCCATTTATACCTTTTTTCCTTATACTCTTCATCGTCTTTTGTCCTTTTCTTCTTTTTCTTCTTCTTTTACATCTTGTTTTTTTCCACCTTGTATCCTTGTGCTCTTTTGTCCTTTTCTCCTTCATCAACTTCACGTTGTAATTTGGTCCTTTTTACTTGTATTCTTCGTCTTTTTTTTTTTTTTTAATCTTTTTCTCCATTTTCATTATCTTTATCACCTTGGTCTTCCACCTCCAAAAACTGTATTTTACTGTAATGTGCATATTTGTTATATTAGTATTTACAGAAAACGTACATAAAACTACTCTTTTGCAGCCTTACAAGCACAAATATTTCCTTCAAGTAAAACTGGGTGAAGTGTTGTGATTTTTTTTTTTTTTTTTTTTTGATTTTTTTTAAAACTCTCCTTGGTTGCTTTATATCTTATGTGCTGCTCAGGAGCTGTGTTGCGTAGTTTGCTCCTAGATTAAAACATTTTATCCGAAAGACCTCCTCTGCTGTGTATGTTGGGTTTGATTCCAAGGTGTGAGTACGAAGCTGAAAAGTACAATTTCTTCCCAGTGTTGCGTAAGTAACTTGTCGGATGAATCAGGAGTGTAATCTCACTCTGAAGACTTCGTCTCTTCTGCTGTTTTGTTTTATCATTTTCTATCCAGTCGGTCTGTTCTGTTACATTGCGTGTGAATCTGCTGGAAGAGACCGTAGCC
>JAHKKF010521489.1:6454-32163 GCA_019740295.1 Labeo calbasu
AAACCATAGTTCAAACGAACATTCGCAAACAGCGTCACAAACTTACGTGGTTGGAACTACAGCTCTCGACCTGTGGTTAGAAGCATAGTTCCTTGTTACTAAGACATATGGGCTCAATAAATTATGCTCTTTGGCACAATAAGCAAGCTAACATGCAGTACAATCTATATCTTTCACTCAATCTAATTATAAATGCATTTTAATCTATGTATTTTTATGTATTTCTTCTGTAAGTGCAGTTTTTGAATAGTGCGCATGCACATAAATACCTAAGGGAACCCTGAAGTATGACATAAGAGGGAACCTGCGATGAATCAAACATCAAATAAAGCAAAATGACAGGGAACAAAAAATAGTAAATTAGTCTTCAGGTGCCATGTTCAGTATAGCTGCATTTTAGAGATCGCTAATCAGTTAAATAACATAAGTTATTACTCGGTGACGTCATTAACAACGGCCCTACATTGTTGAGCTAATGTGGTTCAAATGACGGAGATGTGTTCGGGAAACAGTCTTGACTAGCTAGTTCATTTCCACAACAATGCATCGTACTGTGGACGTTAATCAGTGAGTTACGTCGTTGTACGGGAAACGCACCCCTGAACAATACGAAAGAACTAAGGGAAGATCATTAATAAAAATAGAAAAAAGAAGAGGACCCAATATTGAGCCCTGTGGTACCCCTCTTTCTGGAATAAATAAATCAGATTGTTTACCTTGGATAACCACACACTGTTTTTTTGTTATGTAAAGAAGAATTAAACCACAATAAAGCATTCTGAGAAAAACCAACTGCATACAATTTATCTAATAATAATTATTGATCAACTAAATCATCATTAGTCAACTCTAGAAGAGCACTAGTTGTTGAGTAATTCGGGCCTAAATCCTGATTGAAACTGTGATAGAATTTTATTATTTTCAAGATACTTTGCTACCTGATTCTAAATTAATTAATTGATTAATTTTTCAAACACTTTGGCAATGACACAGATTATTGATATTGGTCTATAATTTTGTGGATCAATAATATCACCTCCTTTATAAATTGGAGTAATACAAGAGTACTTCCAAATATCTG
Organism: Labeo calbasu; assembly: GCA_019740295.1. Taxonomy (NCBI): domain Eukaryota; kingdom Metazoa; phylum Chordata; class Actinopteri; order Cypriniformes; family Cyprinidae; genus Labeo; species Labeo calbasu. The sequence goes on from JAHKKF010521489.1 coordinate 7,536, forward strand.
GTAACTCGCTAGACTGTAATGACAGATTAAAGAGATCAGCCAATGGGTACATAAGAATATGAGAAGCAAGTTTGATATATCTAGTTATCTGTTAACAAATTTGACTGTGTTTGTGAAAAAAAAAGACAACACTAGCTGATTCTGACCAAATTTTGTGTGTGTTATAACAAGTATGACCTGAGAGCACACGAGTAGTTTTGACAGTGTGTCACCTACTGGTCAAAAGATATCAAAAATTTACATTTCTGACCAGTTTGGCCAAAAACCATTAAGATTGGTTTTGTTAGATTTGGAGCGGCATACCTAATTTTCCAATTTTTCCAGTCTTGGCCAATTTGAGTTATGTAGTAAAATTTTGTATCAACAAATGTCTTTAACAGGGGTCTCCAACCCTGCTCCTGGAGAGCAACCATACAGCTCAGCTTCAACCATAATTAAACACACCTGAAGCAGCTTATCAAGGTGTTTAGGGCTACTTAATTACAGAGAGGTGTGTTGAAGCAGGGTTGAAACTTAAGTCTGCAGGAAGGTAGCTCTTCAGGAGCGGGGTTGGAGAACCTTGGTCTTTCCTGAGTAATTAAAATGAGCTCTTTAGCTCTTCGTTTTACCTCTGTTTTGCTTGGCCCCTTATTTGCTGCTGCATGCATTTTTTCTGTGATGCAAAGCTGAATTTTCAGCAGCTGTTACTCCAGTCTACAGTGTTACATGATCCTTCCGAAATCATTCTAATATGCTGATTTGCTACTCAAAAAACGTTTCTTATTACTATCAACATTGAAAACATTTGTGCTGCTTATTTTTTTCAGGATTCTTTGATGACTAGAAATCATTTGTAACATTATAAATGTCTTTATTGTCACTTTTTATCAATTTAATGAATCATTGCTGAGTAAAAGTATTAATTTCTTCTTTTTAAAAAAAACATATTGACCCCAAACTTTTGAATGGAAGTGTGTAATTGAGGCACGCCAGCTTGTACAGACTCTAAATCAACTCATCAGCTCTGAGAAAATACACCCGATGCCCAATTAAAAATATTTACACACTTGTCTGGCCACATAAAAACACAATTTACCCCATTACCTTGAAACATAATTGTTTGTATTGTGAATACTCTGTTTATTTTATCTTCTCAGGCTTCTCAGATAGATACACACATATATATAGACATCTCTCTCTTGTGTTTGTCTTCAGGCCTCAGGATAACTCAGCCGAAGGGTTCAACGACTGGGCATTCATGACCACTCACTCCTGGGACGAGGACCCTCGGGGGGAATGGACGCTGGAGATTGAGAATGTGGCTGGACTTAATGATTACGGTACTGCAAAAAGCTCTTTCTTAATCTGTGCTTCGTCTAGTCTTTCAGTACAAACATCTAAGCATCCTTTAAAACAAGATAAATTTACTTGGGGAAAAAAAGGAAAGTGGTTGGGAAGAAGATAAAAGACGTTTCAGAGAATAAATCTTGAATCACACTGATTTTTCTTACCCTACTGGCAATTTGTTTTTTCTTGTTTTGAGAATAAATCTCTCTAAATTTATGCTTGAAACAAGAAAAGAAACAATTTGCCAGTGAGATTAGAAAAGTAAACTTAATTCAAGAGATATTCTCTAAAACCAAGTCTAAATATCTTACATAAATTGCTTTTCAAGTATGTTTATCTTGTTTGAAGGATGTTTGGATACTGTTACTGCAAAACAAGATGAAAAATACTGATTAAGAAAATTGAATGCAACGTGTTCAAAACCGTCTTTAAAGTTCAGTGTCGTTTCCACAGGCGTTCTTTCTCAGTTCACCCTCATCTTATATGGCACCGGCTCCAGTGCCACAGATCCGTCCATTTCCGATTACACCCGGCCTTCAAACAACAGCTGCAAAACCTTTGACACCCAGCAGATCTGCATCGGTGAGACACACACACACCTTGGAACAAAGGACATACAAATAAACACACACAACCCTTAACAGACAAGCTTTTTTAAGTGATGACATTCATGACTAGAAGGAAATATTTACACACTTAATAATCCCCCAGCAAACCCTCTCTGTCATATAGAAATTTTCATATGTCTCAGTATGACTACCATTGTGCTTATGAATATTAATGTATGTTTATGAGTATAAATATTGCAAAACACTTGAGAGTGATGCCAGAGAGGTTTAAATTAGATAAACCGTGCATTATTAAAGAAGGGGAAAAGTTTCTTGATGTGAGGTCATACCTTTCCAATCTTCAGAGGGCAGTAAACAAACCTTAATTTGTTAATCAAATGCTAAAGTTTATTATTCAGAATCACTCGACGTGATGTGATGGATTTCTCCATCATGGCCCCATATTGTGCCTGCAGTACTGCAGATTTCTCAAGGACAAACTTTGTTAAAAAGTTATTTCACTGTGTTTTTGCACTGTTACTCTATGTAGTACTGAATTAGACTAGGTGAATAATTTGTCCCATTTAGACCAAAAATGAGAGCGCAACATGAAATGACCTTATTACCTATAATAAATGTACCTGGTCTTATTCCAGAAACATTCTCCTGGCAATTATGCAAATGCAAAGTGAATGCTTAGCTCATGTATTAAAAGTGTGCAGACTGTTCACATACTTAATGTGTTCTTGCGCTACTTTGGTGGCAACAAATCACATTACCAAAGACCGCAGAATAAATACCTTCAAATGTCTGCGCCTTTGTTTTTGACAGGGTACCTAGCTATAAAGATGTTGACAGTTTAACTACCCTTAATTTCCACCATGACAGCAGTTCAGCAGACAGGTTATGCTAATGCCCACCAATGTTATTCTTCACAAAACAAATGTGCTTAAACTTTACAGTAGGGTCAACACTATATTTAACAAGAATTAACAGTGAACTTGAGTACTTTCGCACTACATTTTTCACACATTTTATAGTTACACATATATATGACCCTGGACCACAAAACCAGTAATAAGGGCCATTTTTTGTTTAATTTTCTTTCCATTGATGTATGGTTTGTTAGGATAGGACAATATTTGGCCGAGATACAATTATTTGAAAATCTGGAATCTGAGGGTACAAAAAAATCAAAATACTGAGAAAATCGCCTTTAAAGTTGTCCAAGTTGTTCTTAGCTATGCATATTACTAATCAGAAATTTACAAAATGTCTTCATGGAACATGATCTTTACTTAATATCTGAATTATTTTTGGCATAAAAGAAAAGGTTGATCATTTTGACCCATACAATGTATTTTTACTACTTAAGACTGGTTTTCTGGTCCAGAGTCACGTATGTGTGTGCATATGTACATTAATCACTGTGTACATTATTAATATATATATATATTTTTTCATTTATTGCCTATTTCATTCACTAATGTTAAAGGGAACCCTGGGTATTAAGACTTGTATGGCTAAATATAACATAAATTACGTTTTTTTCTGAAATATGTAGTAGGAAATCTATGAAAGATTTACGTTATTTCAAAAATCCACATTGTTTTATACATATTTTGGACCTTGGGGGGGTGCCATTATTTTGCTGACATCAAATGATTGCACTCTGCGAACTACTGGTGCTACTTTTTGCTATTTTTATCGCAACACAACTCTGAATACACAACAAAGAAAATAAAACACTGAAACTATGCCACGTTGTGTGCTTTTGGTTGTAATTTTCAGTCAAAGTGCAACAAGAGAAATTATGTAAGTCTTCACTGCTTTTCCTAGTCATAAGGAGAGGAGAAAAGAATGGCAAGATGCCTGTGGACGAATGAAACTTCCTAAAGACCCACGTCTTTGTTCTCTCCACTTTAGCCCTGATGCCTTTGAGGCTTTTTGTAGACCACAGCTACTGAAAGTGCTTACAAATGGCAGAGACAAGAAACGCTAGATGCCATCCTTGGATGATGTAAACCGATGCTCGTCATGTCACCGCAGCTGCTGAAGGAGTTTCTTAGTGTGGATTTCACTCAATATCCAGGGGCATTTAGAGTCCTTGATCCAGATTTACTAACAGCTTGTGCCAGCGCAAACCGTCTTTTGGTATTAATATTGTACCGTCAGGATTTACTGGCGTGCAGTGAAGAATTAGCACTGAAAAGGCGTGGACAGTTATTTTTGTGCCTGACCTTATTGAATATGCATTTGTAGGAGGTCCGTTTATGTTTTGATGGTTTATATTTGACATGAAATACGCAGAAATGAGAAAATGGCTTCTTTATTATTAAGATTTGGAGATAAAAACAAAATCTTGTTCTGAACAAACGAAAAAACGACTAAAGGAGTCACACAACATCATTTACTAACATTTTGCAGTTTTCAAATTTACACCATTATTTAACACCCGAAAAAGAATGTCTTAAACTATTTCGCGCTTGAAATGGTTGCAGTTATTGTTGCTAGAAGGAGGCACCACAGAGAACAGAGAGTGCGTGGTAGAAGGGAGAGGTTTTTTTTCCACACGTATTAATTTATTTGGAATGCCAGAAGAACACATCCGAACATATCATTTGCAAAGCCATGTTATTTTTAATTTGCTTCAGGAAATTAAAGACGAATTGGAACACTCAGCTGGGAGTCACACAATACCAGGTCTATCAAAACTTTTTTGACTTCTGGTTCTTTTCAACGTACTTCTTCTTTTTTCTTTATTTGCGACTACGCTAATTTGCACTTGGTATATTGTGTTGGCCGATATGTAAACGAGATGTTGCGTCTGTGTTCTTTAATTTTGCACGTTGTTAGTAAATTACCCGCAGAAATTTCCACACCCATCTGCGCTGTTTTGGAATTGTGCTCTTGTGCTAATTTGCCCTGTTTAGTAAAACTGACCCCTTGTGGGGACAAATTGATGGTACGGCATTTGGATTAAAGGAGTAGTTCACTTCCAGAACAGAAATTTACAGTTCATGTCTTTCTTTCTTCAGTCGTAAAGAAATTATGTTTTTTAAGAAAACATTTCAGAATTTCCCCCATATAGTGGACTTCTATGGTGCCCCCGAGTTTGAACTTCCAAAATGCAGTTTAAATGCAGCTTCAAAAAGGGGTTTAAAACAATTGGTTATTTTCTAAAAACAATTACAATTTATATACTTTTTAACCGCAAATGCTCGTCTTGGTGAAGCTCTGCTTGAACTCTGTGTGTTCCTGTTTATGACAGGGTATGTCAAAAAACTCCTATCTCAGGTTTGAGCTTCTTTCCATGTTCACTTTGTAAATACAAGTTCACAAAGTTTTTTGGTACTTCTGCGGCGATATAGGACGATTTTGAAGTTGGAGGACAAAATGAGATGGGAGTTTTTCAACGTACCCTAATTGTCTAAACAGGAATACACACAGTTAGACCAAGACAAGCATTTACGGTTCAAAAGTATATACATTTTTTCACTAGATAAGACCCTTATTCCTCGTCTGGGATCATTTAGAGCTGTATTTACACGGGAACCACACATATCCATTATATGGAGAGAAATCCTGAAATGTTTTCCTCAAAAAACATAATTTCTTTACGACAGAACAAAGAAAGACATGAACATCTTGGATGACAAAGGGGTTGAGTACATTATCTGTAAATTTTTTGTTCTGGAAGTGAACTACTCCTTTAAGCCTACGCTTGTATTCATCACCACCTGTAAGCTCTTTCAATAGCTGTGGTCACCATATCAGTATTTTATTTTTTACAAGCGGTAAAAATAGCAAAAGGTAGCGCCAGAAGCTCACTGAGTGCAACCATTTTACATCATCGAAATAATAGCGCCCCCCATAGTCCAATATATGTATTAAACGCTGTGAACGCAAGTCTTTCATTGGTTTTCTACTTCATATTTCAGTAAGAGACATAATTAACGTTACATTAAGCCATACGAGTCTTAATACAGGGGGTTCCCTTTAACAAATGTAATGTATAAAGTGTTGCCAGAAATGTATATTTTCATATTCGCTTTCAGCACAGCAACCTTTGAAACAAGATTTCTCTTCTGCTGATAAAAACCAATGCTGCGTGAGCAGTGAAAACTAATATTAACCAATAATATCATAGCTCCATCTGTTTCTCTCAGAACTGTCACATTATGAAAGTTAAATGTTTCACATGACATTTCACGTTTATTATGGATTCAGAAACATCTGTGATTAAGCATTCTTCCAATCTCTCTTTTCCAGAATGCAGCACAGGTTTCTTGCTTTTCTTACAAGGCTGCGTGAAGTCCTGCCCTCCCGGCTTCAGCTCTGGGCTGCAGGTGCTCAACTTGTCGTTGGACAACTGGGTGGAGCACTCTACTGTACAAGCGTGCCTGCCCTGCCACCCGTCCTGCCTGATGTGCTTTGGGTCTGGGGAGAACGAATGTCTGTCCTGTCCTCCTCCCAGTCACTTAGTGGTCACTTCTTGCTTGCACCAGAACCAGGTGCAGCGAAAATCGCCAAGCGTTCCCGTGCTCCAGCACGGAGTGGATCCGAACTCGGACAAATCCTTGCACGATCCCGGCCTGTCCTCGAGACTGCCGGCGTTGGTGGCGGTGCTTAGCTGTGCCTTCATCCTGGCCACTTTCGCAGCCGTTTTTGTGCTGCTTCAGCTGCACTCCGGAGCAGCCAGAGCCCCTTTCTGCCGGAGGACCAAACTGCCGGTGATGGACACGGGCGGAGGGGGAATACGAGTGGGCTTCGGGTTCGGACTCGGCCGGGGGAAAGTGTCGTACCGTGGGATCCCCACTGTGTGGGGGGACGAGGATGCGGCAGGAGGGATGAACTCTGAGTCGGACAGCGAAGAGCTGGAGTATCACAGCGAAAAGACAGCTTTTATACGGACTCAGAGTGCTCTTTAATGCCTCATGTAGGCTTTTATTTTACATCTGTCTTCCTTGTACTGGGATACAGAAGTAGTGTGCACTACTCAGACTGCGAATATGAGAAGTTTATGGGTGTGTGTGAGAGAGAATACCAATGGTTTGGCCCGAATGTGATTAAACCCATCTCCGCTACGCTGAATGATTCCCTTTTATTTGTCTTAGTGGTCTGGCTCTAATGCCCTGAGATTTGAACCACTAAACAAGATCAATACCATCATTGGGTGTGTGCGAGTGCATAGATGTGTTTGTTATGCGCGTGCGCGTTTGATTAACTTGAGTGACTTTGTAACACAACATAAGGGCTGTAATTTGTTCCAGTCAACTTTTATTAAAAGTTCGGACTGTTTTATGCACAAAAACTTCTTGCACTTCTGTAACTTCCATTGCCGTTACATCACTCATCATTTGTGCGATAAATCCTTACACGCTGACAATAAAGTCTGCTCTCTCTGCTAGTCAAAGGCAGCTCCGGGATATTTCCACTGATTCGATCAGGGATGATTTAACTGTGCATAATTTCTGTTGCAACAGAGATGTAAAGCAAAGCGAACCATAGCAGCATGGAATTAGATAACACGCAAACCTCTGCCTGCTAAGAGCCTCCGGCACGGATTCACAACAGTAGGAATCAAAGACAAACAAACGATCGAAATGCTGAACTGAAACACAGCTTGATGTGCACAGATCTTATCTGTCGGTCAAGCTACATACAGCACCGTCTTAGATTGAGAAATGCCAGAAATAAACATCACATTTATCATTTTTATGTCATGTCATAGAAGTTTTATCGTAGCTTTGACCTCAGTTACGTTCGTTTGGTCAGTTCTGTCTCAACTAATTAGCATGTACCTTCACAGATGGCTCGGTGAATTTCCATTATGGGTTTTCAATAGTAGTGTTTGAACAAAAAGAGAACTTTGTCCCAGAGGTTGTTTTATTGATTCTCACTTTGGAGTTTGACTTCAAAACTTGTCTGTGCTAACACAAAGGAGCCTCAAGAGAAAATGTGTCATATATTTCCCAAAAGGTCAGTGTCAGCCCTGAGACACGAACTCAACTCTTATTTGTGGAGCTCTGGTTGGGTCGTTTTTTATAATCATGTGGCATTTGAGTGGTACAGAGATACCAATGGCACTTTAAAGGATTAATTCACTCCTGAATTAATTTTTTTTCCATATAGTGGACATAAATGGAGATCAACGGGTTGAAGGTCCAAACTGCAGTTTCAATGCAGCTTCAAAGGGCTCTACACGATCTCAGCCGAGGAATAAGGGTCTTATCTAGTCATTTTCTAAAAAAAAAATAGACATTTAAGTACTTTATTAACCACAAATACTCATCTTGCACTAGCTCTACGATGCGCATCTTGGACTTCACGCATTATGTAATCATGTTAAAGGTCAAGCGCAGTCTTCGTTTAATTTTCTCAAACTTCAAAACCATCCAACATCATTGTTTTACTGTTGTTTCACTAGTCCAGCTAGTGCGAGACGAGCATTTGTGGTTAAAAAGTTGTGGATGGTTTTGAAGTTTGAGAAAATTAAACGAAGACGAAGAAAACTGCAATTTGGATCTTCAACCCATTGATCCCCATTGAAGTCCACTATATGGAGAAAAATGCTGGATTGGAGCCCTTAATGTCTTTTGACTGAAGAAAGAAAGACATGAACACCTTCGATGACCTAGGGACAAGTAAAAATATATATAATTCAACTTATCCAAAAAGCTAGTATACTACCTAAACAGGTAGCTTCCTTCTAAAGCAGCATGCTAACCAAAAAAAGGAGCTCATAAATAACAGATTTGGAGAGCCCTTCATAGGCGGCCATAAAGACAGCTCAACTCATAATTAATTCAGATAGAATTGACTATAGCATGCTGCTAAGCTAATGATGCAATACGTTTAATAAGAACAAAAATACATGAAAATTGGGTAAGGTTTATTTTATATTCATTTTCATCTGTTATCTAGTGTTATAATAAATAATTCAATAGAATTACATTGCTGTTCAAATGTTGCTATTTTATTTATATTCTATTCAGCAAGGATGCATTCAAATGTGAATCAACAGTGACGGTAGACGTTTAGAATGTTACAACCGATTTCTATTTCAAATAAATACTGTTTTTAGCTTTGCCATCAGTTATTTTTTACTATATTCAAAAACTTACCATTCAGTAATCTTACCATTTTCTATTAAACTACTTAGCAATATTGAACTATTTATTGCTTACATTTAATTATTATCCATACTAAATAAATTGTTCAATATACACTCCCAGTCAAAAGATTTTTAATGTTTTTCAAAGAAATCTTTTCTGCATTTATTTGATCCAAAAACATATACAATATATTTGCTTTAATATAAATATATAAATGCTTTAAATTGATCAAAAGTGACGATAAAGGCATTTATAATGTTCCAAAAGATTTCTATTGCAGATAAATGCTGTTCTTCTGAACTTTCTATTCATCAAAGAAACCTGAAAAAATTCTCTTTTCTATAGAATGAATACAAGGCTGTCAAGCTGCAAAAAAGTTATAAAACTGCTTTATGTAACTTGTGTGCTGTCTGCTGAAACCATACGATGTATTTGCATAAGGGACAAAAGGTCATTTTAAAGACGATGAATATACTCACCTAATGCACTTATAATAAATAGTTACCATCCATTTGTGTCGACTGCTATAGATCAATTTGGAGTAGACGTCACAGTCATGTCACTTGCATTATGGTGGCAGAAAAACACTGGTAACAAATGGAGGGAAACAGGTAAAATGTAAATGTAATTTATTCTTGTGATCAAATCTGAATTCTTTAATGTCACATGATACTTTAGAAATCATTCTAATATGCTGATTTGCTGTTTAAGAAACATTTTTTATTATTATTATCAATATTTCAAACAGTTGAGTAATTTTTAAGATTCTTTGATGAATTGAAAGATCCAAAGATTATAGAATTACAGAAATGAATACTTATATTTAGCACGGATGCTTTAAATTGATCAAAAGTGATGATAAAGATATTTATAATGTTCCAAAAGATTTCTATTTCAGATACTCAGCTGTTTTCAACATAATAATAATAATAGTTTTTTGAGCAGCATCAAAATATTAAAATAATTTCTAAAGGATCATGTGACTGGAGTAATGATGCTAAAATTTCAGCTTTGAAAACGCAGGAATAAATTATGTTTTAAAATATATTTAAATAAAAAAAAGTTATTCTAAATAGTAAAAATATTTCAAAATTATTTTTGCTGTGCTTGGGATCAAATAAATGCAGTCTTGGTGAGCAGAAGAGACTTCTTTAAAAAACATTCAAAAACTTTTGACTGGTAGTGTAATTAGATATTTACTCACATTTATCATCCGTACTTACTGGAGTTGAATGAACTGTCTGGATATCTTCTGTATTACCAAAGGTGTCATCACTTGTGCTTGAACCACTACAGAATCAATCTGCCATGGATGAATGTTTCCACTAAGCCTGTCGCAATGCATTTTGGGATTAGCTTATACATGCTGAACGCTGGCTTAGAGTGATGTATCTTAGAAGGCAGCATGATATTGCTACCTACCTTTTACAGTCTATGATGCCTTAAAATGCAGTCTCATTTGGAAAAACACAATGCGAGTAATTCATTATAGCACATCTTTCAGCATCGTTTTAAAGCATTTAACAGTTTTGTTGCTGCTGTCAATAAAGCAGTCATTAAATTAATTACAAACATCTGTTGCATTCGTGTTTATTTAATGATATTTAAAAGTACTTGAATATCTGTTGAAATGCTTGCTTTTTTATTGATGCCAATTTGCCGTAATTCACACGGAGACACGCACCGCCGGTCTAAATTAATAACGTGCACATTATGCACTTCGCTTCGTGAGGCGTGCAGTGGGCGATCATTAATATTTCATGTGCACTTCATAGGACGGCCTAAACTTTCCATGTTTCCATGACGGCAGTGGAAAACTTACACGGACTGTTTTTCGTTCAAACTCCCTGAAGAGGGAGGAGAGAACTAGTTTATGGAAATGGCACATTTAAAATGCTTTCCATAATTAGTTCAGCTGGGAGGAACAGGATCTCGTATTCAGCGCTGGAAGCTTCTGCCTACTTGGCATTATAAGGGAGACTGAGGCTGCTACATACATACTAATTGAGCAATAAGACAGAAATATGGATGGTCCAGCTACCGGCGAGAGCCATGTCATGTTGTTTCTCATCTTCTAAGGGAATATTGGAAATATATTTCCCTCATGCTCAGCTCACCCCCATTGATTTGCCACGCGACCGTGCCGATGTAACGAGCGTGTCTTTGACTAATAGTACAAGAATCACTGGTGCCGTCAGTTCGCACTGTTGTATTTTTACTTCAAGCGCTGCGCAAATCTGCTGAGCGCACCTTATTATCCTCCTTAGATGTTCCACAATCGCTTAATAGGTTTTATCAGCCTCGTTAATGGGGCGAAGGAGAGGCGCAGATCTTCAGAGCTCCTGCGAGACGAGACGCTATTTCTGTTCTTTTGAAATGATTCTATTAGGCTGAATTTAGTGCGATGTAATGTGTTTGTCATGTTCTTTGAGGAAAGAGGTAAGGGCGAAAAAAGTTACGCTGACATTCGGAGCGAGTAGGTTGTGCCAGATTGTTTGAACTGAAGCTCGACTTGCATCCAAAGCAAAACACAAGGAATTTTTAGAGCTGGTGCGAGGATGTTTATTCAGCACTTCAATGAGCATATCAGATGAGTTGCTATTGAGTTCGGCTTAATTTTGCAATAAGCGTATCGTTTATTCACTCACAAATATGCTTTGATCTTTTTTTCAGTGAAAACTCCGTTTCAAACCGGTTTTTAAACCTCGTGGAGCACAAAGATGTTCTCTTTTCTATAGAATGAACGCAAGGCTGTCAAGCTGCAAAAAGTTATAAAACTGCTTTATATAACTTGTGTGCTGTCTTCTGAAACCATATGACATATTTGAAAGGGACAAAAGGTAATTTTAAATACGATGAATATACTCACTTAAAGGAGAAGTCCACTTCCAGAACAACAATTTACAAATAATTTACTCACCCCCCTTGTCATCCAAGATGTTCATGTCTTTCTATGTTCAGTCGTAAAGAAATTATGGTTTTTGAGGAAAGCATTTCAGGATTTTTCTCCATATAATGGACTTCAATGGTGCCCCCGATTTTGAACTTCCAAAATGTAGTTTAAATGCAGCTTCAAGGGGCTCTAAATGATCCCAGCCGAGGAAGAAGGGTCTTATCTAGCAAAACGATTGGTAATTTTTATCGAAAAATTAAAATTTGAGCATATCAGATGAGTTGCTATTGAGTTCGGCTTAATTTGCAATAAGCGTATCGTTTATTAACGCACATATACGCTTTGATCTTTTTTCAGGGAAAACTCTGTTTCAAACCAATTTTTAAACCTTGTGGAGCACAAAGATGTTCTCTTTTCTATAGAATGAACACAAGCTGTCAAGCTGCAAAAAGTTATAGAACTGCTTTATATAACTTGTGTGCTGTCTTCTGAAACCATATGACATATTTGAAAGGGACAAAAGGTAATTTTAAATACGATGAATATACTCACTTAAAGGAGAAGTCCACTTCCAGAACAACAATTTACAAATAATTTACTCACCCCCCTTGTCATCCAAGATGTTCATGTCTTTCTATGTTCAATCGTAAAGAAATTATGGTTTTTGAGGAAAGCATTTCAGGATTTTTCTACATATAATGGACTTCAATGGTGCCCCCAATTTTGAACTTCCAAAATGTAGTTTAAATGCAGCTTCAAAGGGCTCTAAATGATCCCGGCCGAGGAAGAAGGGTCTTATCTAGCAAAACGATTGGTAATTTTTATGAAAAAATTAAAATTTGTATACTTTTGAAGCACAAAAGCTTGTGTAGCACAGGTTCTGGGATGCGCGTCCACGACACTACGTACTACAGAATCACATCGAAAGGTCACGTGCGACTCACCACCTGACTTGCTGATTCTTTCCATTAGTGGAATAGATATGGTCCATTCTTGACAGCATTGAGATTTCTGCTCCGTTGGCAACGGTTGGCATTTTCCACACATGCACCACCATGTCTCGTTTGAATGTGGTCTGCCCGAGGCTTGAGAGACCGCAGCAGTCTCCTCTCTCTAAGTTCATTGTATGTGTACCCCGGCTTAAAAAGGTAGGGTGGTATGGTGAAAAACTCCATCTCATTTTCTCCTACAACTACATAATCGTCCAACATTGTTGTACCTTTTTGCTTGTAAACAGCGTTTGACTTACTTGCACTTCATTAGTCTTTGCACGTTCACTTTGTAAACACTGGGTCTGTAGTTCCGCTTACATCACGCGTGACGTTTCGACGTGATTCTGTAGTATTTAGCGTTGTGGACGCACATCCCAGAGCTAGTGTTACACGAGCTTTAAAAAGTATACAAATTGTAATTTTTCAAAAAAAAAAAAAAAAAAAGACAGATCGTTTGGCTAGATAAGTCCCTTCTTCGTTAGAGCCCTTTGAAGCTGCATTTAAACTGCATTTTGGAAGTTCAAAATCGGGGGCACCATTGAAGTCCATTACATGAAGAAAAATACTGAAATGCTTTCCTTAAAAACCATAATTTCTTGACGACTGAAGACAGAAAGACATGAACATCTTGGATGACAAGGGGGTGAGTAAATTATTTGTAAATTGTTGTTCTGGAAGTGGACTTCTCCTTTAACGCACTTATAATAAATAGTCACCATCCATTTGTGTCGACTGCTATAGATCAATTTGGAGTAGACGTCACAGTCACATCACTTGCATTGTGGTGGCAGAAAAACTGGTAACAAGTGAAGGGAAACAGGTAAAATCCATGGAATGAGGAAAATATGCATTGTTAATGCCTTTGGATGTCAGAAACAGAATGCAAATCATTTTTATAGAATACTGTCGTCAAAGACAATAGGTTAATTTAAACAATAGGTCTACAGTATATAATATCAAGTGCAGCTCCTATCTATTTGAATGGGGAAACATCAAATTTTCCAAAACTGTTCACCAAGCTTACGATTAAATTTCATATTTGAAATCATCAATGAAATCTGTCAACAAACTGCCTCATAAATATCGTTCCTTATGCTCCAATAGCAAAAAAGCTTATTTTTCAGGCGAGATCAGCCAGTGCGCATGCGCTGACTTTACTAGTCAATGATTGGCTCTTTCATTAAGAAGGCGGGGCTTCGCGGCCATAATGAGCGTTGCATCTTTCCCCATTCAAAACTATATGACAAGTCTTGGGTGTTCTTTTGATAACACATGCAGTTCATAGAGGACATAATGTATTGGCCTCACAGTTACTGCATGAAATACTATTTAAACCTAGAACATTTTACATAACATTTACCTACTTTATCTCACAATTTTGTCAGAATTTTAAAATATCAATTCAAATTTACCTTTTATTTAATCTTTTATTTCATAGTTTCCATAGACTGCTACTTGAAAACTAATTTTCTGCCACCATAAAAGCTTCAACCATAAAAACATCATCACTGTTTGCAAACACTGAAATTGGTATATACACTGCCCTCCAAAAGTTTGGAAACGCACTAGAAACGTGGGGTTTTGGACAATATCGGCATGAATCCTTTTTAATTTGTGATAATTTTGCACTGATAAGGGACAACACAAACTACAAAAACACATTTATTACATAAACAGTTTATACATAGAAAAAAAAATTAATTTTCGATTCCTCAAAATATCCACCATTAGCAGCTATTACAGCTCTGCATAATCTGGGCCTAAATTCATTGTATTCTAAACTTAATTGGCAATCAGCTGTTGAAGCTATTAAGGTGTGCTGACACAAAAATCTTTTAAAAACCTGGGCCAAGTTTAAATCAGTAACCAGGCATCACAGCTGGCAAAGGGGCATGTCTGACTTTGACATGCTATTATTATGTAATCAAAATGAAAATTATTATTGCTGGTCTTCAATGATAATGCCAAGTTACTTTAATGTATTTGCACCAAAACATGATAAGGATTTGTGCTGATATCGTCCAAAACCACACTTTGCCAGGGGTGTTTCCAAACTTTTGGAGGGCAGTGTATATATAAATATATTTTAAATTTTGGAGGTATTCTAAATGCATTTTAATAGACTAAATCACGCAGCGAAAGCATCCACTCTAAATAGCGGTTTTGTTTACTACACACACTGAAGCGCGTGACGCTCGTGGTGATTTCAGCATTTGACCTTTCCATTTTAGGAAAACTAGCGTCATATCATATACACACAGAAATGTAAAGGTAGACCCAGCCACCCATCAAAAGAAAAGTCCGGTTTAACTTTAAGACATTGTGCCAGAAATATATTACTACTATTACTACTACTACTAAAATAAAACATTATTTTTAGGGTATAATCACACAACATTTCTTCCATGTTTTAATTTTAATAGTAAATTCCCCTTTGTTTGCTAAAAAAGTTTGCTTAATTTTCAATAATTAAAAGATAAATGAATTTTATGCCTTCATTTGATAACCAGAACATGTTAAATACACAACACAGAATTTCTGAGGGTAAAAAAAACCTTTCATAAGGCTATTTTAAGAATAAATTTGAATAAATTAAGTAAGTATTCAAATAATTAGACATGCTAAAACACAGAATTTTATAACAATAAAACATGGTGAATAAAAATAAACATTTCATAGGACCCTAAACATGTCATTTTTGTTAAACCTTTATTAAATTGATGTGAAATTGTATAAGTTTCACGATTTTAATTAATTAGACATGCTCTTTGATTAATAAAATTTAATTTACCATTAAAAATGAGTTGAGAAAAATTAAAACGGAAAAAAGGAATTTGGGAAAAAAATAAAATAAAACTACATGGGGCAGTCCTTATTGTTGAGCCCTGGGTTTGGAACGACAAGAGGGTGAGTGAATTGTCTTTTTTAGGTGAACTATCCCTTTAACGTTCATTCTAATTGAGAATAGAACAACATCCTATCAGATTTTAGCTATTAATGTTTTTAAAACATTTAAAAAACACAAATGTCACAGCATTTCAAAACTTCTCCAGGCCCCCAAAACTCCCTCTGACCCCAGAGGGTTAACATTAATGTTATAGAGGAACAACATCTTTGGAATCAATTTTTAGAACTATTTTTTCCCAACTTATAAATTACAAAAACATTAACAGCCAATCAGAATCCACCCAACTTTGAATATGCAAATTCAAGAACTACAGCAGAGGACAGTTTTCTGTGGTTATATTGTCATAATATAGTGTCATTTTCATGATCACAGTATTTATTCATTGTATGGGAAAAGTGCAGCTTGCACATTCTTCACAGCGTCTCATTTTGCGCTCCACCTGCCATAGTCAGTCACACGAGTTTTGAACAACACGAGGGGCGAGCATAAATGACAGCATTTTAATTTCTGTCTCAACTAATCCCTCAAAAAACATCTCCGTCTCTATCAGCGCCTCTGTCATCTTATTAAAGTCCTCAGCGGCGAGATTGAGTTTTATTGCCGTCTCAGCCCTCAGACTTATTAAGAAGAATGGCCTCTTTCTCAAACGCCTAGGCTCAGAGAGCAAGCCGCCCCTTTAGCACACAAACCCGTCTGCTGTGGAGGAAACCAAATCTGGTCTCAGCTGAGCGTGAAAGGGCATCTAAAAAAAATAACCATACAAACAAACCAAAAAAAGGCCAGTCTGACTTTAGTAGACCTGTCAGCACTGTTGAGAGGACAGCGGTATTTCCAGTTCTCTCCAAAGGCTGTCAGGTAAATCAGCACCTGATCTCCCGGCTATCACAAAGGGTGTTTCGATATAAAAAGCAGCATTTCTGGTGAGCTTTTGTTAACTGAACTCAACATTTCACACCCCACGCCTCCCAAGCCACATTAAATGGCAGACAACTCCCTACTGCCACCTGTCTGCGATTCAGAGCACAACAACGAAGCTTTAAAACGTCTGACAACAATGGAAAGCCAATTATAATCCTTTGAGAATGACTTTTTTTCCATGTGTGATCTTTATTAAACGTCCACTTTTAATGTCTTCGCATTTGCAATATCAAACCAAAACAGAAAATAAAAAAAGCAAAAGAATAAATTAACCTCTCAATTCACTGTCAGTTCTTCAGAAAAACAACCCCCCAAAAAATCCATCTCAGAACACACAACACAAAGGACATCTAACAAAGAGATCTGTCCGTGTGGAAAGCGTACAGGAAAAACAAGCATGGCAGTGAAATGCACAGACAGGGAAAATGAATCCGAATTACAGGAGCGAGAACATTTTGGAACAGCAAGCACGCCCTACGTCGCGCGCCAGAATGGGTTCCAAAGCAATCGGACAGACGTTTGGCGCTCCGTACTCGGAGTTCCTCCTGCGGGGAATTATCTTCCTGATAGGACGCTACTCCGGAACTTGATTAGCTGGAGAAGCCGGCTGATGGCCTGACTTTTGTAAACGGACGTGGGCGCACTACTGAGAGATAATCAGCTGGAGAAGTGAGAATATTTTTCTGTCATTTAAACCAGACACTGGAGTACACATTTTCCCAGGGGAGACAGACACACAGACAGGAGACGACACGACTGACGGACAGACAGCATTCTCGTGTTCAAAATTGTCAGATACGAGCAAACCGAGGTGACAGACAAAAGCTAGATGGGACGAATGAGATGGCTCTGCTACACATTACAGATGGGCTTCCTACAGCGGAGATAAGGCCTAAACGCGCTTTCGTGTGGGAAATTGGCTAAATGTGAGCGCAGGAACCCGTCGCTACTCGCACTAATACCTTTACAATCGGATACGAGTTCTGTTTACCTGAAAATACTGCGAGAAGGTATATCAAGCGATTGTTGATGTCTAAATAAGCTCAGAAACCTGATCTGATCCCTATGGAAGCCCATTTCCACCACTGAATAAAAAATTGAAAAAGGTTATTGCAACTTTGTATCTCACAATTCAGTTTTTTTTTCTCAGAATTGTGTGATATAAACTAACAACTGCGAGTTATAAAGTCAGAATTGCGAGATATAAACTCGCAATTGCGAATTATAGACTTTTGCCTTGTAAATGCAAGTTTGTATTGTAATTCAGATTTTTTTTCTCACAAGTGCGAGTGTGTATCTCATATTTCTGACTTTTTTCTCGTAAATGTGAGTTTGTGTCTCGTATTTCTTTTTTCTCGCAAATTCAAATTTGTATAGAAATTTTGCTTTTTTCTCGCAATTAAGTTTGTATCTCGTAATTCAGATTTTTTTGTTTTTTCACAGAATTGCGAGCTATAAATTCACAATTAAGAATTCTTTCTCAGAATTGCATGATATAAACTCGCAATTGTGAGTTATTGTCTTTTTTTTCTCGTAAATGCAAGTTTGTATCGCAGTTGTTATTTTTTTCTCGCAAACGCGAGTTTGTATTTCAATTTTGTTTTGTTTTTTAAATCTCAATTGTGAATATCTCGTAATTCTGACTTTTTTCTCATAAATATGAGTTTGTATCTCAATTCTGACTTTTTTCTCGCAAATGCAAATTTGTATCTCGTTATTCTGGTTTTGTCTTGCCATTCCAGGTTATAGTCTTTTTTTCTCAAGAATGCGAGTTTGTATCGCAATTCAGATTTTTTCCTCGCAGTTCTAACGTTTTCCTTGTAAATGCGAGTTTGTATCTGACAATTCTGATTTTTTTTTTTTTTTTTTCCACGGAATTGTGAGACACAAACTCATAATTGCAAGTTCGTCTTTTTTTCCCTCGCAAATGCGGATTTGAATCTCTTGGACTTTTTTTCTCGTAAATGATAGTTTGCAAGATATAAAGACTTTTTTCTTGTAAATGCGAGTTTGTATCGCAATTCTGACTTTTTCTCGCAATTGTGACTTTCTCAGAATTGTGTTATAGACTCCCAATTGTGAGAAAAAGTCATAACTGTGAGATACAAACTCAAATATGTTCTCAAAATTGTTCTCGAAAAAAATATGTTCTTAGAATTGCTTGTTTATATCTCACAATTCTGACTTAATTGCGAAATTGCAAGAAAGTATCAGAATGTTAATATATTGCAGTTCTGACTTTATTTCTCAGAATTGTGACTTAGAATTGCAAATTCATGTCTTGCAATTCTGACTTCATAACTCACAATTAGAAATTTCTATCTTACAATTGTGAGAAAGAAGTCAAAATTATGAGCTTATATCTTGCAGTTCTGACTTTATTCCTCAGAATTGCGACTTTATTTTTCAGAGTTGCGACTTAACGCCATAACTCGCAACTGCGAGGTTATATCTCACAATTTTGAGGAAAAAAGTCAGAATTGCAAGATGTAAATTCGCAATTGTGAGGAAAATAATCCGAAATGCGAAATAAGTCGCAATTATCTTTTTATTTTTTTTATTCAGTGGTGGAAACGGGCTTCCATAGATCCCGAACTGCATTTTAATACGGCTCAAACCTGCATATCATATGAGAAAGTATAAATGCACATTCTCAGACACGATCAAAATGGTACGAATAACAAAAACGTGTTGCGGATAATCCACAGCTAGCTTAAAAAGAAGCAGCTTAAGATACAATGGAAAAGGAAGGAGAAAGACTGTAAACGTCACAAGCCGTAACCTAATGAAAGAGCTAGCCGAAGACCCGACCGCTGCTGGATCACGGACGCCTTCTTCTGTCAGCGCAGTGTCGCGAGCCGTCCTGAAAGAAAGAGATCTGTAAATGCCGCGTCTGTTACAGCACTGACAGCCTTCGCAGGCCAAGCTGGGTGATTGACATTCATAGAAAAAAAAAATAAAAAAAACAAAAAAAAAACCATGCGGCCGCCAAGCGTAGGCAGAACCGTCCACAGTAGAGATAAAGAAATAAAAAGAACCGTGTGAGCTCAAACAACAATGACACGGATTCAAGCGTAGCTTCCAAGGCCTTAGGAATAGAAAACAAAACAAAACGGCAAGAAGCTTCACATATTGCACTGAGTCCCACAATTTGTATAGATCCAGTTGCGTATGTAGTTTTTGAGATATTTACATACAGTACCGAACTCTAGGGATAAATGAATGAGCAAATGAATGAAAAACGGTCAGCAGTTCCAGCCAAAGACAAAAAAACAGAGCTAAAAACAACGGTCGGCACTGCTGGAATTTAAAAAAAAAAAAAAAATTGACCATTTACTGCTCTGTCTGATAAAATCTCACTTTAAAAAAAAACAAAAGAAAACAAAACACATACGGACATTCGTATCTCAGCGCCCAAATCTGACTTTGGCTGGAATGCTTTCATCCTCGAGTCTTTTTATCCCATTTTGCACGGGTTTTGTTAACGCCTTCGTGTTGATAAGTCTGGATAAACGATCTCCGAAAGAGTCCTCTGCTCATCCAGCTGTGGTTCTCTGTTTTAGCACAGGTTCCAAGGGTCCACACGGAGAGCCCGGTTCTGGTGCAACATCGTTCTAGCACAGCTTGAGCTTGTAGGCGGAGATCTCCATTGGCTCCAGATTGATGGAGGAGTCGTTGGAGAGCGGAGGCTGAGAGTGCATCAGAGACAGAGACATGGGCTGCAGGAGCTGAAGATCTAGCCCACGGAACAGCCCAGAAATGGAGAGCTGGGAAGAAAGATCAGAGACTCAGATTCAGAATGGCTAAATATAGGCCTTATCAGACCTACATGCATCCACACGGTTTGGACCTGTTCGAATGAGGTGAAACGTGACTACGTCGAAAAAAGTATCAAATACACAGAAAGAAATAAAAAGGAATAACAGTAGAGTAATATTTTGAAATCAATGTGAACAGAATATTTAGATACCTAATTGTGTGGGTGTGTTAAAAATGAACAGCTAAAATAAATGGAAAATTAATTAAATAAACATAAATAAAAATACACTAAAATTAGATTTAATTTAAAAAAGAACAAAATGAATAAACATGACAAAAGCACATAACATTGATAAAAATGAAACAAATTGAAATGAAAAATGAAAATTAAAAATAAAAATAAAAGCAAATTAAAAAAAAATTATAGAAACAATAATGGTATATAAATAATGCTAAAGCAACACTGACATTAACTACTGTTAACAGTAGACATATTTCATAAATAAATAAATGTGTGTGTGTGTTTAAAATGAACAGCTAAAATTAGTGGAAAATTAATTACATAAATGCATAAAAATACACAAAAACTGAAACAAATTAAATTTAAATAGTAATATTTAAGAAGAACAAAATGAATAAAAATGACAAAAGCACAAAACAATGATAAAAATAAAAACTAATCGAAATGAAAACTTTACTAAAATTACTAAGTGAAAAAAATAACTAAAATTGGAATGAAAACAAATTAAACTTAAACAGTAATATTTAAAATGAATAAAAATGACAAAAGCACAAAAAATGCTAAAAATAAAACTAATTGAAATGAAAACTTGAAATATAAAAGCAAATTTTAAAATGAATATAAACAGTAGTATATAAATAACGCTAAAACAACACTGACATACACTGCTATCAACACTAGACATATCTTATAAATTAATTAATAAGTGTGTGTGTTTAAAATGAACAGCTAAAATTATTAAGTGGAAAAAAATAACTAAAATTTAACATTTTAATTTTAATAAAATAAACTTAAATAGTAATATTTAAAAAGAACCCAAATGAATAAAAAGGACAAAAGCACAAAAATTGCTAAAAATAAAAGTGAAATGAAAACGTAAAATATATTTTTAAAAAAAGTAAAAATTAAAAAAAATTAAAAACTATAACAGTATATAAATAATACTAAAACAACACGTATATTTTAACACTGCTATTAACACTAGGTATATTTTAGAAATGATTGCATAAGGGAATAATGTGTGCGTGTAATGTTACTAAATTGAAAAAAATAACTAAATCCGAAATAAAAACAAATTAAACTTGACAAAATGACAGAAGCACATAAAACTGCTAAAAATTAATTGATACGAAAACTTAAAATATAAAAATAAAAGGAAATTCAAATAAAATAATAACAATAATAGTATATAAATAATACTAAAACAACAGACATATTTTAACACTGCTATTAACACTAGAAATACTAGAATTGAATAAATGAATAATTGAAGTGTGTGCACATGTATGCGTTTAAAATGAACAGCTAAAATTACTGAGTAGAAACTAAAACTGAAATAAAACAAATTAAACTTAAATAATATTTAAAAAGGACAAAAAAAGAAAAATATAAAAGCAAATTCAAAACAATAAAAAGAATAATAGTATATAAATCATGCTAAAACAACACTGACATATTTTAAAATAAATATTTTGTAAATGAAAAATTAAACTAATTGAAATGAAAACTTAAAATAAAAATAAAAAAGCAAATTAAAAAAAAGAAAAAAAACATAGAAACATTAATATTATATAAATAATGCCAAAAGTAATCCTGACATATTTTAACACTGCTATTAACACTAGAAATAGAGTATGATATATATATGTGTGTGTGTGTGTGTGCGCTTATGTAGAAAATGAACAGCTAAAGTTGAAAAATAACGACATCTGAAATAAACAAATCAAACTTAAATAGTAATATTTAAAAATATAAAAATAAATAAAAATGACAAAAGCACATAAAATTGCTAAAAATTAAACTACCTGAAAAAAAACTCAAATGAAAACTTAAAATATAAAAATAAAGGCAAATTAAAAAAATATATATTAAAGACAATAATAGCATATAAATAATGCTAAAATGCGTACATTTTAACACTGCTATTAACACTAAAAATATTGTTATAAATTAATATATTAATTAATAATATGGATGCGTGTGTGTTTAAATGAAAAAAATCACTAATTGGAAAAAATAAACTAAAACTGAAATAAAAAACTTAAATAGTAATATTTAAAAAGAACAAAAATGAATAAAAACTACAAAAGCACATCAAATTGCAAACTAAAAGGAAAACTGAAAGTACAAAAATAAAAGCAAATTCAAAATAATAAAAAAAAAATTCTATATAAATAATGCCAAAAGTAATGCAGACATATTTGAACACTGCTAATAACACTAGAAATAATTTTTAAATGAATAAATACATAAATAAATAGTGTGTGTGTATGTGTGTTTAAAAATGAACAGCTAAAATGACTAAGTGAAGAAATAAATTAAAACAGAAATAAAAACAAATTAAACTTAAATAGTAGTATTTAAAAAGAACAAAAAATAAATAATGACAAAAGCACACCAAATTGTTAAAAATTCAACTAAAATGAAAACGCAAAAACAACACTGAAATATTTGAACGCTATTAGTAACACTACATGAAATATTTTATAAATTAATACAATAAATAATATGTGTGTGTGCGTGTGTAAAATCTTTTCGACAGGACACTGACCTGGCCTTGTGTGGTGCTGCAGTTGAAACCAGGGTTCTGGGCCTCCAGACCACAATCCAGGCCCAGTCGATGGAGGAGCAGAACCGCATAGGGAGACGGAGAGTGAGCGTCCTGCTGAAAAAAATGAAACGATACCAAATAAATGCCAGTGAAAATAAATCCTCCTCCAAACACACCCACAATAAAACCACCAGACCACAAGCTCTCAAACACTTGAAAGTGTGAAAGTTTTTTTCCCCATTATGAACTCTGAAGTCCTCATCAGTTTCTCAGCAGGCAAAAATCAATACTGACACACATTTCTTCTCCCAGGGCTCCCATTTACCGCGCTTTGGACGCTCCTGAGGTTCAGCAGGTGGAAGTCGCAGGGCAAAGTGCCAGCCAATGGAGCGAAGGTACGCATGGGCGGCACGCCGTGTTTCCTGGGCAACACGGGCAGTGCCAACACCTCGTGGTTCAGGATGGTGGAGGTCATGTGACCGAGCAGCGACGGGAAGCTCACTGGTCTGCTGTCCACCGGCTGGAACATACAGACATGAATCAGGAAACGACTTCATGCAAGTAACTTTTTGGGGTCACTGTACGAGATAAACTCATTCTACCTCTACATACTACTGATCTACAGCCCGTTATCATATAAAAGCTACGGGGGCACGACAGCACAGGTAGAGATAGCGGACAGGAAACGACCTTTGGCCTCTTAATCCAGGTGGAAACCTGTCTCTTGTTGCTATGGTAACAAGCTGAACTAGGGCTCCACAAAACAGTTACAGTGCTACTCTCTCCACCGCTGCAGTAATGTTACCTCTTCCTGGCCGTCTCCTAAAATATCAGCAATGATTTTGTTTATCATGCTGGTGACTCTGGCATAGGAGCCAGAAGGCTGCATGAACGAGGAGAGAAAGACATGATGATAAGTGACAGACAAACAGGAACAAAAACAAAAAAAGAGGTGGTGAAATGCATAATAAGGAGGGCATGATAAGCTGGAATGAAAAGCAACAGAAAGGGGCGCCTTGTTAAAGTCTATTCATATATATAAGCATTATTATAATTTTATATTTAATTTAATTTCACATACATATATATATATATATATATATATATATATAAACATATGAAATAAACTTTAATATATATATAATACAATTATTACTGTTTTTGACACTAAGAAATAATTTTGTTAATATATGACATTATATTTTATTTAATTATATATATACATAAATACACACACATATATATATATATATATATATATATATATGCATCATAAAATACAAATACGTATAACAATTATATATAATAAAAATTAAATGTAATATATATAATAAAATTATTACTTTTGTACACTTCATCTTTTTTCTTTTATTT
>JAHKKF010521492.1:0-15158 GCA_019740295.1 Labeo calbasu
TTTTTTTTTTTCAAAAGATCAAAACCTTTGCATTTATAGTAAAAACATTACACTATATGATTTTCTTTTAACTTCACAGTCACAGTGTCTATCATGATAAAACCTTAATATAAAACCTATACAATGAGTTTGTTTTTTTAGAGAAATGCTTAATAAATGCATTACACTGTAAACAAACCCACTTGATCTACTGTAGATTTAGTTGACTAAAATCATAATATTTAATCAACTAAAACTAGACTGTAACTAAAACAATTCAGATGACTAAAATATGACTAAAACTAAATGCCATTTTAGTCAAAAGACTGACTAAGACTAAAACAAAATTTGCTGTCAAAATTAACACTGGATCACATTTAAATTGCATTTCTGAAGGGTTGCCAAGTCTGCCAAGTTTTTTCCCACAGAATTGGGCTACTTTTAAACTGTTGCTGTTGGCTGATTTTTTTCCCCCTGTATGTTAAAGGTTTAATATATTGCATGAATTACAGTTGACTGAAATGCTTGTATTGAAACATTTTGCATTCTAACTATGACAGAACTGCACTAGATGTTAATTTACTACTACTAGTAGGAAGCCTTTGAGCTGTGTTTATAAATAATGTGCATAACAGTGACTGTAAAATATGTATTGTAGGCAATATAGGCTCATCGGAAATATCTGCCTCTACACACACATTTCTGCAAAACTAAAACTAAAAAACAAACAAACTATATGTATGAATCACTGCAGTTTTGAGTTGAAATAAACACTAGAGGCAGCAAAACTGTGACAACTCTCATTCCTTTTCACACAAATTATGATTTACAGGTACAGAGTTTTGATTAATAAAGCCTAATTTTCACAGAATTACTTGCAGAATATTACGCTATGACTTCAAAACAATTTTAACATCCGGCATGATTTAAAAACTGACACTTTTGAACGTTGTCGTCACATATAAGGCTTCATATGCATGAGTTTTCTCAAGCAGCATAATAAAAACGCAGAAATACATGCCTGTACCAATGCAATAAAAAGCTGCCACGGTCACGTATTAAACGTGTATTTTAGCTCCACTTCCTGGACATTCCACTTTGAAACAGCCACGAAACGTGCAGTAAGGTACGTAATTATGGTGTTACAGAAATGTATATAGAGGCACATATTTTCATGAGCCTGGGTTGACTTTAGGCATGGAAACAACATATTTTTAATATTTGGGATATGGTCGTTGTGCTACGCTGCTGCTTGTGTCACACAGACCTGGCAACCCTGTTTGCATGATCACTATTTGGAACCTAATTTCAAATTTAGGAATTAAATTAGAATTTAACAGGGATTTTCAATTTAATTCTGAATGGTGCACAATCCTGTTTGTTAGTTCTGTTATAAAACACTGATATGCATGTAAGATAATTATGCCCCATGACTAAAACTGATGCTGTATTGATCAGTTTTATTGCCCTTACAAATCACTATTTATGGGTTAAAATGTGGAGTGGACACCTGCGCTTGAGATTGGGCAGAGATGACCTTTGACACTAAATGCTGAACCACAGAAAGGGTGATCATACAAATCATACCATTTTTGAATTACGCAAGTCAAACTAGAAATGACAACACCTGCTCAATATGTGTGTTTTTGTGCTGGCTTAATTCTATTCAGACAGCAAAGAAACACTCTTATCCTTGGGCAAGATGAAAACATTTCAAATACTTTGTGGGCCTTAAAGTAAACAATAACCCATTTTTCCACACAATGCCTCTAATGCAGAGAGACACAGTCAAACCGATAAAACATGTCCTTGCTCCACACCTGTCTATAGCCTTTTAGAGATCTACACAATTACGACTTAAACTCAAGCATAAAGCATCCTACATGCTTTTAGAGGAATCCCTTCAGGTCATGCAGAAGACATTTGTCTTTGATTGCGTTTTGTGGAGAGCTACAGTATAGTACTAGTGTATGACAGGACTTAGGTGTACATGTCAAGCACTTAGTAATTATGCAGGAAGTAGACTTATATTCTGTGTTGAATGTGTTTATATTCAAGAGGGATTTAGAGAACATGAGCTTGTCAATTATCTCAGCTGGTTTACTTTTATGAATAACCAACACCCAATATTTCTCACCCACACCCACCTGACATTTGGGCCTTTTTCAAGGGATAAAACTATGACAGTGCGATTGATTTTTGAAAGTGATTGACTAGTAATCTTACCTGTTTACCTGTGGGCTATGGGCCACCTTCCAAAGGATGTCCAGAGAATTGCTCGTCTCATTAAACACAGTTGTGATCCCCTGAGACAAAATGCAAAAAGACCAAATAAACAGCTTTCTGATGTTCTAAGAAAATCTAATTGCAATTGTGAAAGCTTAATTAATTAAAGTGATGATGCTGATGATGATGATGAGAGATTAACTAACAAAGGACACTTCTTCTTACATTCATAATTAAAACAGCCTTTTTTGTGCAACATTAATCAACTTCAGAAAAGGTACTGCAAGCAAGCGAGAGAGAAACCACGTCCCTCAAGGCTGTGTCTGGATTGCCTTCTTGGGCGAGATAGGAGTCAACATGTTTTGAAACATCAAAGGGGAACCTGATACCTTAAGTATAAGAAGATTAGCACTTGCCATGATCTTGAGCTTAGGCTCCTCCAAGACTCCCAGCATCCAGGCCCAGAAGGGACAATTACCTATGAATTGGCACCAACATCTTTACGTTTATGTAAAGAGTGTAAGTCCACATCTTTAAAACCTGCATGAAAACATGGACTAGAATTACTATATTGAAACGGCAAAAAAGCTAAGCATGATATGATATGACATATAAAAACAGCACTTGTATGAAGCCCGTTCAAGGACCTCAAAACAGACAAATTCAGTACAATATGTTTACGTACCGTTAATACAATTACTATAAAATCGTATAAAGTAAATACATAAATACAAACAAAAAAATAAATGAAATATGATATTATGCACTAAGTATCATGAACTAACAATCTTCTTGTTTAATTTTAATTTCTAATATATATTTAGTCATAAACAATAATATATTACTATCTAAAATAATATTAACCTAAAATAATCAGTGATTATTGCACAAAGACGCATGCATACAAGCATAATATTGTAATAAGGTTATAATTCAGTTTTAGGATATGCCTTGCTCCACAGCAATAAATGTTGTATTGTACACATTTATTTTTTACTGTGTGTAAAAGCCACATGTAATGTAATTTTAGGTGCGACTGTCAAGCCCACCTCAGACTGAGCCACAGTGATAACGTGAAACACCCACACAGCGCAGAAGTTTCACAGATTAAACTCAACACATGATGACAATCACCCTCACACATCTGACATGCCTTACCCACAAGCTTCTCAGAAAGACACTCAAATAGTGGGTAAAAATTCAGTGAAGGTGTGTGTGCGCAAATCCTGTGGGCGACAGCGGTGACACTAATACACTACTCTTGATCTCACCTATTACAGGTGTGAGCAGACGGCAGTTCTACCTGTGTTGTCACTCTAGTAGCCTTGCACTCTGAGCCTCTCAATGGGGGTATGAGGAAGAGAATCAAGCCCCGCACCCTAAGACAGCACTCATATCAGTGGTCGTGCAGCTCAGGGAAAGACACTGAAATAGGAACCCTGGAGTGAGCCCGTCTTAGGCTGAGTGCTGGATCGACAGGTCTATACATCACACCCGGAACTGGAACATCGGAACAGAAGCTCACATGCAGACTAAGCCCCATGGAAATGCAACAGGAAGAGAGAGAGTAGCACTTCCTGGCCAGGAAATTGAGTTGGTCACACAGAAACAAGTAGCAAAGTTTTTCTTGCTTTGACACTTTCAGAGAGGGCATTGAATATATATAGCATTTTCGCTTTTACTCCAGATGAAGTGTATGTAAGTTTTGACCAATGCACAAAAACTGTGAGACTACACAAAACAGAAAATGATCTGTGTTACATTAGTTAATGCCACACTGACTAGCATAAATAAGTCAAAATCTTCCTTTAAATCAAATGTAAATTCATGTCAGAAGCACATTTTCTTCAATATTAATAACACAATCAGAAAAAGAAAAAAACAATTATATTTTATATTTTTACATTAACAACGTAATTAATATTCTATTTATTAAAAGGTAAGTATGAGTCAATCATCAAGTTACAAAATTATAACTCAAGGCAGTAACGATTTAAACAACATACAGATGAAACCAGAAGTTTATACATCTTATAGAATCTACAAAATGTTAATTATTTTACCAAAATAGTAGGGATCATGCAAAATTCATGTTATTTTTTTTTATTTAGTACTGACCTGAATAACATATTTCACTTAAAAGACGTTTAATTTTTTTTTACAAGAAAACAAAAAAAAAAGGTTGAATTTATAAAAAATGACCCCGTTCAGAAGTTTAAAAAAGTTGTTACCTGCCCACTGTTCTTCAGAAAAATCTTTCAGGTCCCACAAATTTGTTTTTTTTCAGCATTTTTGTGTATTTGAACCTTTTCCGACAATGGCTGTGATTCTGAGATCCATCTTTTCACACTGAGGACAACTGAGGGACTCATATGCAACTATTACTTTAAGAGAAAAAAAATGCATTAAGAGCCAGGGGTGTAAACTTTTGAACAGAATGGAGATGTGTACATTTTTTTATTTTGCTAATATCTCTCTTTTTTTCTATTTAGTACTGCCTTTCAGAAGCCACAGAAGAAAAAATAAGTTAAATTTACCCTGATCTTCAAATTCAAAATGTTTTTACCCCCCGGATCTTGTGTTTGCATTGTGTTTCCTTCCGAAGCATCAGTGAGCGTTTGAACCTTCTGTAATAGTAGAATATGAGTCCCTTAGTTGTCCTGAGTGTGAAAAGATGGATCTTAAAATCATACAGTCATTGTTGGAAAAGGTTCAAATACACAAAAATGCTGAAAAACCTAAGTATTTCTGAGACCTGAAGGATTTTTGTGAAGAACAGCAGGCAGTTTGACTGTTCAGGACAAACAAGGGACTCAAGGGAACAACTATCTCTAAACAAAAACAAAAACAAAAAAAACAGCTGTGGATCATTCAGGTAATAACAGTATTAAGAATCAAGTGTATGTAAACTTTTGAATGGGGTCATTTTTATAAATTCAACTACTATTTTCTCCTGTGGACTATATGTAAATGTATTTTTATGTGAAATACCTTATTCAGGTCAGTACTAAATAAAAAAATAACATGCATTTTGTAGGATTCCTCCTATTTTGATAAAATAAGTAACATTTTGCAGATTTTGCCAGGTGTATGCAAACTTCTGGTGTCATCTTTATTTTATTTGTGAACTTTGTTCAGGTATTCTTTTTAATAGTCAACTTTCAACTTTTTTGGAATTTTTTTTGGATCATCAATCATCAAATTTAGGTAAATATTGCTCACAGAGATTTCACCAAGCTCATTACTCTCTAAACTCCCACAGATCGTGTTTTCATGCCATTTTATGTTTTATTCTGATGTAACAAAGTATATGTGGTTATATATAAGTGTGTAAGTTGTTCACTTACTTTTTGAAATTAGTCTTCCCATTAACACCATTATATTGTTCATTCAGACTGATTTGTGGACGCAATGGACACAACAGGCGGGATTTATCGCATTAATCAATCACAGCCGAACATAAGCAGTCATATCCAATCATATCGTGACAGAGGCATTGCCCCCTTTCTTGTGACTTTTCCCCATTCATTCTCAATTAGCCCCCAACAAACTCACTGCACGCTTCATGGGATCTGTTTAAAAACTCAATGGACTCAGGGGAGGCGAGAGAGACGCGGACTACCGCTGTAACTTTACCTGCTGGTGTCGCTGTTCGACAATTTTTCTTTAGAAAAAAAAAGATTTATGTACTTTTTAATGTTATAATTTGTAATTAAGTTTTATTTTTGTACTATGAATTTTTCTCATCCAACACTTTTAAGAGACACAGAACATTTGTTTTTTTCTGAGGTGATAATGAAAACAAATTTCAGCCGCTTTAGAAATACTTCCACACATCAAAGGCAAGTCATTCTGCATTTGGAAAGCATAAAGTTTTTGACGTGTTGTGAACAATTAGTGAAAAAACAGAAAAGGCTGGACTGTTTATGCGGGTCCCTCAGCCCTACTGCGTTCTGATCTCTCTCTTTATCACTGTCTCTCTATTTCTCTCGTTCGATCTCTCTCAGGAGTCACACTACCACAGACTCATCTCTACTCTGACCTGGAACAAGAGTGAGTGTTTGATCATCGCTGTACCACTTTCATTCTGTCATAAAGACGAACTCTGAATGCTCAATATTAAACAGCCATAAAATATTTTTAAAAGAAAACACACACAAGTGAAAATTCATTATACATCAAGTGCTCAAACTGACATAAACCATTCAGAAAGTAAACCGATCTTCCCATAGCAGACAGAAAATTAGGGCAACCTCGCACGCATCATAAATGCACGGATCTGCTGCGTGATAAGTTGCGTGCGTCTCCAAATGGTGACATATTATTAGCCATAGTGTGCTAAGAAAGGCGTCTGAACATGAAAAATAATCTTGCTGTTAATTCTGTCACTCCTTTAAAAGCCATCAGGAACGAGACAACCGGACACTCGGAGAAGGTCTGGAAGAGACACGGACTAATTATATTGGTGAATATGTCTTTAGGAAAGGGTTTTGAATGTCACTGCATGAGTGTGTGTGTTTGTGTGTATAACCCAGGAAATCCAGACACCTCATTAAGCCCAAGTCCATCTAGACTCAAACAAATTTAGAGTTCCACAGCTTAGCGGGGCTTACATGACCCTCTCATCCTTCATCAGAAACTGACAGTGCCGGTCTTGTCATCATTAGACGGCTGAATTCTGAAACACTAGAGGAGACACATGTGAGATTATTACTAGGACCTTTATGCAGGTGACTTAAGCAAATATCTCCATTTGCTCTCCATGTCAATGTGAGTCATTATGTTCAAATATCTCAATGTGTCTGTGGTTTTCACTTCACACATAGTGTCAGCGTATAGATCCTCACTGGCTCTTCTCGTCTGGCAAACAGGTGTGTGATGTGATTATGACACTTCAGATCTCGTTTCTCAGAGTTATGGATGAGACACAGGACAGTGTCAGGTTTTAGTGTGTAGAGGAATCAGCGTCTGTGTGTTTGTGTAAGAGAAGGAGAATTCATTGCTGAGCTTGCTAATGTGTTGCCACGACAGAGAGGTGCGGCACACATGATCCTCTGAGGGGTACAGAGAATCGCCAAAGGGTCAAACACCGATGACACAATCAATAACCCAGGGTCTGCTCCATGCTTTCAAACTCTATTTCCATCTCTCCTTTTCATGCAGTTACAGTTTTTTGCTGATAAAATCAATAGATTTTGGCTGATAAATATAGGTTAGGCAGGACGAAATGCATTAAATTTTATATTACGTCAAGGTTTCCCACGCTGGTGTTTGTGACGGAACTGCAGCGGGTTTATGATTTTAATGAAGAACTAGAAATTCAAGAAATCATACAAAATGTTAAATTAAAATAAATCACTTTAAAATCAATCAAAATGTAAACCAAAAAAAAAAAAAAAGTAAAATAAGGATTTTTTTTTTGTTGTTTACCTGCATGTCATGTGACCATAACCAACATCAGAGAACCAATGAACACACAAATGTGATACTTAATATATATATATAATATATTTATTTTAAAATCTCAGGGGTACTTTACGTAAATATATTAGGTGAAAGAGGATCAGATGATAAAAAAAAGGTTTGTGAATTTGTGCATATTAATGTGTGTGAACGACAAAAGCCTTCCAAATAACATAGACATAACCTACAAAAATAACCTAATGCAATGACTTTGGTAAATCAGTAATCAAATGCTGTGACGCCACCTGAATAATGACTAATTTTTGTGTGTGTGTCCACAAAACTTGAAGACTTTCTAAATGTATAAAGTGGTAGGCTATTTTAGAAAGTAACATTTAAAAGATGAAAAAGGGTGAATTAATAAATTATGAATAACTTATCGCAATTGTGTAAATAATATGTAATCATGTAATCCATAAAAAGTAACTGTAGTCTGATTACAAGTATTTTAAAATGTAAATTAATCTAATTACAAGTACTTAATTTTTTGCATTCTGATTATATAATCCAAATTACATGTAATTATTTACTATCCAGCTCTGTCTACAGTATATTTTAAATTCTACATTATTTTGTTTAAATAAATGAAAAATATAAAAGGCCATTATAAAGCAGGGATGCACCAAAATTAAAACAGCCAAAAATGATATGCAAATAATTATTTTCATGTTATAACCGATAAATAACAAATATTATTATTACTATTACTATTATTATTATTATTATTATTTAAATATTTTGTCTGAATAAATATTAAAAATAAATTAAAATAAAATAGTATAAATAAAAAAAAAATCAGACTTAAATGCTCAAACAAGTGAATTTAGACACACAAGTGAATTTATACTGTACATAATTTACACAATTATGTACAGTATAAAATTAAAATCTATAGTCATTTTAGAGAATTGCTAAATACATAATATACATTTAACAGTATTATTTGTGTTTTTAAAGATTAACTTTAAGTTAGCATTAGATGATGGCATATATTCTAACATGTAATATAAATAAGGAGATGAGCTTGCACAATTGAATATCCAATACTGACCAATACTAAAAATAAATAAATAAGTAAATAAAATCCATAATACTGGCAGATATCCAATGTTACCAATATATTGTGCATCCTCAAAAAGGCACACATGCACTGCTAAAGGAGCCAAAGTCACCTGACAATACAAATATGTGTGAATGAACCCCATTATCACAGTTTTGAGCCTTTCTGTGTGCATGTTTGTGTGGCTAATGGATGGAAAGAAAGGATGAACCTTTTTCATTGTCCTGAAAAATTCACCTTCACTTTTTACGTACCACAATCCTCCATTCCGTTCCGTTTTTCATTCTACTTCTTCAGAAATTAACCTTCAACCACAATTACACATTTAACACTTCACCTTAAAAACAATTACCAGCTCAAACAGATCCGGCTTCAGTCTGTATTAATTGCAGTTTGAAGCAAGATGTCAGAGAGTATGGATTTTCTGCCAGCAGGAATGTGTGTAACTGTCCCTCTCCTCCAGCGGAGAGGATCTCTCTCTGAATTATTCATCATGGCTACGAGGCAGGACGGCAGGGCAACACTGAGGATTTAACTGCATTTATGTTTCCCTCTGAAATTAGGCTCTCGACTACACAACAAGACGTACAGGAACAGACTGCGAATGACACACAAACACTCTTCACGGATTTCACAGAAATTTCACGATTCGATAAAACTTTAACTGAAAACAAAAGACTCGCGTTACAAAAGGACTGCCATGGAATCATAAACAACAAGAGTGAAAGAGAAGGTGAATTATAATAGGTTGTTTGTGTGTGTCTGTGTGTGTGCGCTTTGTCTGTCTGCTCCTCTGTGCTTCACATCAGTGTGAGGATGACCTCTCACCTCACCAGCACTTGCAGAGTAGAGTGAAAATCCTCTCTGAGTGTCAGCTAGTCTCTTTAGCTCATCACTTCACTCTGTACCCCTGCGGCCCTCAAAGAACACTCTGAAACCGCATCCAAACACAATCAGTACACACATCCATAGAGTCTCAGAGCGCTCATGGCTGAAACTCAGAAAGATTTGTAACCTTCTACCTGTACAAAACAGCAGGATAAATCGTCTGTTTGAAAAAGACAAACGTGGAGGATACAAATCACAATCTTCTAAACTATCTGTCTGCCAGATGCATAAAAGTACATGTAAAAATGGATGTTTAAAGGGATAGTTTACCAAAAAAGGTTGTGAGTTTACTCGCCCTTACTGTATGTTGTCTTAAAATCATATGATTTTCTTTCTTCTGCTGAACACAAAAGAAGATATGTTGAACAATGTTTCACTGTTTGTCCATATTCAATGCGGTCCAAAACATTCACACTCTAAAAAGGGGAAAAGAAGCATGAAAATAATCAATATAACTCGACTGGTATAATTCAAGTGTTCTGATCACTTTACATTATGAATAAATAAAAAAAAAACAAAACAAATCAAATCAAATCAAATCACTGACCAACATACATGGATCACAAATGTGAATGCATGTCCCTAGTAAAAAAGAAATAGATTTAAAATATGTTTATTTTATACTAAGTATAGTTAAAGTCTATTAACATATTTACTGACATATCGCTCAAGACTTACTGATATAAAACTGTAATTAAACTTTATTTGGAGCACTACTTGTGCACAATGTACATTTCTTAATATTAAGCCTAAAATGTATTTTAATGTCACTATTGATGAGGATTGTATGATTTTTAAATAATATCAGTCTTTAAATGCAAAATATTGAATGTGTACCTAAAGTATACTCGCAATAGTTCCACTTTAAAACAATCAAATATACTTAAGTATATCTTTAGTTGGACTTCAGCACTACTTCCACACAATTAAAGTGAATTTAGTACAAAATTAGCTGTTCCAATTTAGACTTTAAATGTACCAGTTTAGTATACTAAAAGTACAATTGCAGAGTATTTTTATTAAGTACATAATATGTAAATGTATGTGTAGTACACTTAGCATAAAATAAATGTTTTTAAATACATTTTAGTACATTTATTTTTCACTGTCAGTTAAGACAATAGAGCTCAAGTATTCTTAAAAATATTGTTACACAGAAGACAGAAGCCATGTTTAGATGTTCTGTTTAGGGTGTTTTCACACCTGGTACTTTGTTTCGGAACCTGGCGCATTTCCCCCCTTAGCTCGGTTCGTTTGGCCATATGTGAACACGGCAATCACGCTCGGATCTGCGCCAAAACAATAGGTCCGAGATCGCCCGAACGAGGTGGTCTCGACTCGACTGAAAACGAACTCTGGAGTGGTTTGGTTGCAGTCAGAAAGCTATCCGATCCAATGGACCAACGAACCAGGCTATATCACATTGTATAATGGGTAATTACAGTTCTGTGAACAGCAGTAGCTTTGTTGTTTTGCTAATACCGCTTAAAATGAACCTGTGAATGTGTGTGGGCACGTCTTCGCCATTCAAAAATCAAAGCGCGCATTTTCATGTTATAATGCCGTCTTATTGCTCTCTTTGTAGCAGGTGTATTTTAAAAAAAAAATTTTCTGACAAATCCTGGACTCCTGCTCAAAATTAGAAATTAATATAACGACAGCTACAAAAAAAAAACAAACAAAAAAAAAATGCAAGGATAAGCCCGCAAAGCTGTAGCTGTAGACATCTGAGCGGAATCCCGGAAAATAAACCGTGGAACTTTGACCAATGAGAGGACAGTTTACTCGCACGTGACTTGTATTAACATATTTGGTCCTTTTAGAAACTTTGCTGTGTGAAAGCCAACCACACCAAGAATAAAAGGCAACAGTGTAATACTTGTAATCCCTGTTTCGGAACAAAGCAATCGATCTACAGGTGTTTGGCTAAATAACAGTTGTTATCAGCTGGGAAAATTCTGTTTCAGAGTAATTCTAATGTCATACCTCTGTGTCGTTATCATTATAGCTTTGGTTTGGACTTCCATATTCTCATAGAATTAGAACCATCATTAATTAAAACTATATAGTAGTTCCCTAGTGTCATTGTTAACGGCACTTAAGTCCAGTGAATGAAACTATAATGTTGATCCCAGTCTCAGAGACATATGAGTGGTTAACTGATGAAAAACACAAAAAAAAAAATAATAATATGGGAACTCAGCACCTCTGTTATTTCCAAATAAAGCTAGTTATACTTATTATACACTAACTACAACCCAAACCCGAACCTCTTTTTGTCAAAAATGTCAGTTTATGCAAACTTCTGAGGACATTTTGAAATCATTTTCCTTCCCAAAAGTTCGGTGAATGCCACATGGCGAAGATATGTGCTGAATGTGTATAAATACGACCCAAATTACATTAGCCATACACTCTCTTCTGACATTCTCTTTATCTCTCTCTCTCCCTCTCTTTAACAACCACAAGATGTTAGATCTGAGAGAATCAAACTGTGGCCTCTCCCACAAACGACAGCTCTGAGCAAGTTTACCTGTTTTCCCTTCGCTGTAATCCACTCTTTTATTTCATCTCTCCTGTAGCTGTTTATTTGGGGCAGCAGTCTCTCCTGGCGGTGGGCTGAGCCAGAGCGCTGCCTGCAGGGATGAGAGAGAGCTGCGGTTCATGTCAAATGGGACCCCTCATCCACACACCTAGAGAAAAGCCGCGTGCATCTCCAAACCTCAGTATTTTGTCTGAAACTGATGTCTACACATGTTAACGACGTTTCAGAGAGAAGAAAGGCTGGAAAGAAAGGATGGAGGGTGAAGGAATGCACAGAGGGAGTGAAAAGGTGGATACTCGCATTTGAACATTACAGTCTCTGTTGTCTGCTACATATTGCAGCCCTGCCTTTAGCCCAGGAGACCTCAGATTAGAAAAGAAAAGACAGAAATCATAAACAAACATACACAAGCACACTAACAAACCTGGATGGCAAAAGAGATGAAAGACGAAGCGCTAGAAGGGGGGAAAAAAGGAGCTTTGAGGATGAGCGGAGGTGGAATATCGATCAGCCATTGACAAACACAATAGAAATTTTATATGTGATGTGAGAGCTACATCCATAATTTATCAGAGGGCAAATGGGGGGGGTGGGGGGAGGTATTGATCAGAGTTAAGAAGTCTAGAGGAACACTGGGGACACCAGAAGAGCCAGCATGAGAAAGCCATTAAGGATGGCAGCGTTACCAGACACGGAGAGGAGGAGGAGGAGGATGAGGAGGGGGGCGAAAAAGTGAAGGAAAGACAAACAGAAACGCCAGAGAGGAAGAGAACGGAGACAGAAAGACAGAGGAAGGAGAGCGCTGTCATACTAGCCCAGCCCCCACCCCTCTCTCCTCTGCCGCCTGTCGGATCAATACTACCATGTCAAAANGATCAGCCATTGACAAACACAATAGAAATTTTATATGTGATGTGAGAGCTACATCCATAATTTATCAGAGGGCAAATGGGGGGGTGGGGGGAGGTATTGATCAGAGTTAAGAAGTCTAGAGGAACACTGGGGACACCAGAAGAGCCAGCATGAGAAAGCCATTAAGGATGGCAGCGTTACCAGACACGGAGAGGAGGAGGAGGAGGATGAGGAGGGGGGTGAAAAAGTGAAGGAAAGACAAACAGAAACGCCAGAGAGGAAGAGAACAGAGACAGAAAGACAGAGGAAGGAGAGCGCTGTCATACTAGCCCAGCCCCCACCCCTCTCTCCTCTGCCGCCTGTCGGATCAATACTACCATGTCAAAACATAAAATGCATGCTTTTGCTCTTAAGTAAAAGGTGTCTAAGATTTTTAAAAGCATTGATTCGGGACGGGTCAATGAAAATCAGGGCAGATTTTCCTGTGCAAAGAGGGGTAATAACACTCAGCTGATAATAGCACAACAGAAAGGACTCGGGCATGTCAGGCAGGGGAGAGCGTTGCCCAGATTGCCCAGAGAGGACAGCTCGATGCAAGGTCAAGGATGCAGTCCACGCTCCCGTCCTCTGAGTGAAGAAAGAGCAGTGTCCGGAGCAGAGAGAGAGAGACGAGGACTGAGGATGGGGGTGGTTAAGCGGAGACTTTGCACAGGTGTCACGGAGAGCTGGAGGAAGAGAGAAAAAGCATTTTACACATTAAAGTAAAGGCCTGTCTAGACACCAGCTCTGTCTCCAGAGACCCCCTAAATGAATTAAGTCGCTGCCTTTCTCTTTTTCACTGGGAGAAACATGCATAGAAATCGAGAAAAAAAATAAAACAATTCTCTTTTTGAGCGGATCAAAGAAGTTTGGTTGGGTATTAAACAGGAGGGGGAGCTAAATTCAACTTGTTTATATGGGATTTTCAGATCGGATTCAAGCAAGTGATATACTTCAGCCACATTCATTGAAGTGCAGAGAAGATTTATAAAAGACAGAGAAAGAAAGATTTTATTTTTCAGATTTAAAGATTTAAACAGGGTAAAATGTGTTTAAGGGATAGTTCACCCAATGAAAATTCTGTCATTAATTAATGTGTTGTGGTACTCCCATGTAGTGAGACAGAAGAGAAAAAAAAATTGTTGCATAAAGTTGTTATTTTTGTTTTGTTTGTGCAAAAAGTATTCATAACATCACGGCTGAACCACAGATGTCACATGGACTTTTTTATTGATGTCCTTACTACCTTTCTGGGCCTTGAATGTGTGTGGTAGTTGCATTACTGTCTATACAGGGTCAGAAAGCTTGCAAATTTCATCAAAAACATCCTAATTTGTGTTCTGAAGACAAACAAAGATCTTCCAGGTATGAAACGACATGAGGGTGAGTAATTAATTACGAAATTTTCATTTTTGAGTGTACTATCTCTTTAAGTAGAGCTCTTATTGCTAGCTGAAACAATCAAATCAGTCAAACAATAAAAAAATGCAAGGGGTGAGCTATGTCTTTGCACTCATTTCAAATCTATCAAAATCTGCAGATACCATGTGGGCCCGGGCATGACTTCTTCTTTGGCTTTCTCTTTGAATATCATCCACGGGCATAACCCGCTGTTTTCGCTGCCCTCTTGCCCAGATCAAGTAGCACAGACTCAATACTATCCGATGTAGGACAACACCTCTATGTACTGCTGTATGTATTGCTTTTGTATAAACTGATACTGTAAACGCAGCACAGACACTCTACTGTCTGTTCCTTTATTGTGCGAATAGACAAGGACATAAGCCAAATACGGAATAAGGCAAGGGCAGAAATCATGCCCAAAGGAGGGTCCTTTACATT
The DNA here is from genome assembly GCA_019740295.1 of Labeo calbasu. Classification (NCBI taxonomy): domain Eukaryota; kingdom Metazoa; phylum Chordata; class Actinopteri; order Cypriniformes; family Cyprinidae; genus Labeo; species Labeo calbasu. The sequence continues at coordinate 14,895 of JAHKKF010521492.1, forward strand.
TCAAGAAGTCAGACAGTGCTTGACAGTGCTTGACAGTGCTGAATAGTAGGGTACAGGGCAGCAAAACACTCTGAGTTAGAGAGAAATGTTCTGCAAGTTCAACAAAGTTCTTTTCGCTCTTTTTTTGGAGGTAAAAATAAGTTTGAAAAACCTGAGTAATGGTGTACTGTTTTCAAACAATTCTGACGCTGCTAATACAGCTGGGAGATAAGAATTTGAATACAGTATGTGCTATGTGATATCCTCGTAACAAATGTAACAAAC
>JAHKKF010521493.1:0-14935 GCA_019740295.1 Labeo calbasu
TGTGACCCTGGATCACAAAACCAGTCTTAAGTGGCACGGGTATATTTGTAGCAGTAGCCAACAATACATTGTATGGGTCAAAATTATTGATTTTTCTTCTACGCCAAAAAAAATCATTAGGATATTAAGTAAAGATCATTTTCCATGAAGATATTTTGTAAATTTACTACTGTAAATATATCAAAACTTAATTTTTGATTAGTAATATGCATTGCTAAGAATTTCATTTCGACAATTTTAAAGGTGATTTTCTCAATATTTAGTTTTTTTTTGCACCCTCAGATTCCAGATTTTCAAATAGTTGTATTTCAGCCAAATACTGTCCTATTCGAACAATCCAAACGTCAATGGATTATTTATTCTGCTTTCAGATGATGTACGAATCATTCAAAAATTCAACTAATTTAATTTAAAAAATTTAAAACGTCATAAATTCAAATTCTCAATTTTAAAAAATGTTACCCTTATGACTGGTTTTGTGGTCCAGGGTCACATATGTATTATATAAAATACATTTCTCAATGACAATAGAATTATTTATGAAACAAAGTGAAATGACACCTGTCACAGAAATGTAACATAGTAATTTTGTTCCCCATTATGTTCGATTAGCAGTGAGAAATATTCTACAATCTCTCCCAATGGAGTTTCTGGAAACAAAAAAAAAAATCTAAACTTCTAATAATAAACTAGACAAAACTTTTCCAAATTTTCCAATAAGATAAAATTTGTTGAATTACTCTTTTTGGATCACACTCTCCTCATAAGCATCCAACTTCCATAATGTGATACATTATTTCCTGTTAAATAATGATTCACACCAATAGGACCCTGTGAAATCTGTTTTATTATTTTTTTTAATTTCATTTTATTTTTTTCCAAATTAATTTTTTTACATCTTAATTTTAATTTTCTGTTTCTTTCTTTAATTTTTGTAAAATCTGTTTTAATGGTTAAATTAAAAAATATTAATCAAAAAGCTTGTGCAATTAATTGAAATCATAATTAAACTAAAAGTTTAACAAATATTACATTTTTAAGGCCCTATGAAATAGGTTTTATTTTTTCCCCAAATTTAGTTTTTTTTCCGCCTTAAAAAGGATGTGTATCCTGAAACTTTACTTCACAATTTAACAGTACTTTATTAAAAGTTTAACAAAAATTACATATATTTTACATGTACTACATTTATTTTATCAAAGTCAGATTTATTTTTTACCAAATTCTGTGTTTTCCATTAATTTTTATAAATCGAAAGCATCCCTAATTAGCTTTAACATTATTTTATTTTTTTTTATTTTATTTTTTTTCAGAAATACTGTGTTGTGTATTTACATTTTCTTAGTAAATAAATTATGGTACATAATTTTTCTTGTAAATATTCCTTAAAAATAATGTTATGTATATGTAATAAATAATGTAATAATAACTGTATTATTATCATTAAATTTACTAATATATTTCTGTCACAATCTATTCAAGTTAAACTGAACTTTTATTGTGATTTGGTTGCTGTGAAGACCTTTAAGTTTCTGTTTGTATATGATATGACGATAGTTTTTCTCAAAAGAAACTGTAAAATGCTCATGAAGTGACTCTCAGAGCGGTTCTAGAGATTATGTTTATGTGTTCACGTACTGATATATTGAGGCGGCAGAGGCTGAAAACACTGCAAGCGCCATTCATTCACACTGAGACACGTAGAACATGCAGGATTCATATTTAAATAGTATTTTTGCAGCTTAATATTCACAGAGGCTTGTCCATATCACATTATGATTTAAGTGTACTGACCTATTTTTGATTTATTCATCCAAATTTTGGCAAATTCCGCAACCTTTCATGTTACACAATAAATTCCATATTTATGACTGGATTTCACGATTCCGTCCGCGTTAACCGCATTGTGGAACATTTTTGATGTTTTTTCTTTAAAATAAAACTCTTGGGAAATTATTAAGAGGGTGAGTTCTGATTTCACGTTCACTTAATAAAAAAGCAAAAAAGAAGAAAGAAAACCAATAAACTATAGATAAAACATTGATAAATATTTATAAAACAGTTCTATGGAGACTATGAATCTGAATCAGGTGTGAACAGACCTGCTGAATGGTTTTGGAGTCTTTGGGAGGACTCTCTCTCAGCGGGACCTTTCCAAAGAGTTTCCATCCTGGTGCACTCTGGGCCTCCCTCTGCTTTCTTGAGAACAGATTTCTGCCAAAGACACCATCACAGAGCATCGGTCAATACCTGGAAACACTGCACTGACAAAGCACAAAAGTAACTGCAAGTGCACAAGCCAGTTCTGTGTGCTGATTTTGGCTTAACAGCATGAAGATAACCCTGATAGTGTAAGTCACTGACTTGAGAAGAACGACACTACAGCCGGTGAACTGAGATAACGCACAAGCTGATTCGGAAAGAATTATGAAAACCGTGAAGCATGAAATTTGAAAACATGTTCCTCTTTTGAGATCTGATCTGTGACTGAGATACAACAAGCATCGTAAAATATGAGGAAATTCATAGTTTAAGCTTCCAGTCAAGCACAGTAACCAGAAGGAGGCAGAATCTAAGTCAAAACCTGTTTACTTTGGAAATGTTGTGTGTTGAACAAAGAGATTAATTTCTTAAAGAAAGTGCCTTTGGAGAAGTTTCCTTGTTTAACAATAACACAAAGACCATTTAAAGAGACAGACCAGCTAAAATTTGAATTGCATCATGATCATTTACTTATACCATGTCATATTATTTTCTTTGTTCGATGAAAAACAAAAGTAATTGTTTAGAAAAATGTCTGAGCTGCACATTTCCATGCAATGAAAGTGGATGTTAAATCCACTTTTGTAGCGTAGAAAAAAAGCTTATTAAAATGTCCACTTGCATTTTATGAAACATAGTAGTTAGAATAGAATTAGTATCACAAAATTTGCATTTTTGAGGGTAAAATGTCCTTTTAAAGAAAGTTAAAAAGTTTAACTTAAAAATGTTTTTTTTTTAAAAAAAGTCACTACTTATTATTTGAAGAAAAAAAATCTTCAAGAGAAAAGTTCTTACAAATGTGTGTCAAAGCAAGATTAGTTGAGGTCATAAAACAGTACTATGAATGAATAATTTGTCAAATACATATATTTTTACCTTTATATATATATATATATATATATTTGGCAAATTTCATTAAATTTTGCGTTATACATTAAATTCCATTTTTATGACTGCATTCTCTCCACATTTTCCGCACTGCAGAAATCACAGACCCCCAAACATATGAGCCAGCATGTGTTTTAAACTATGTTTTTTTATCATTAATTATCTTATTGAATCCCAATATCATCTGACTATATTTCTGATTTCTGAATATAATATGTACCTGTGAACTGTGGTTCCAAAATTTTATAGCATTACAATACCTGCTGAAGATCTCAGAGATGCCCTGTTTCCTCTGGCTGAGCGTCAGATCTGCGACAGCAACACTTAACACTCCAGGGATGTTGTCTGGGGCGCTCTGACGCCGACTGATCTCATAAGTGTTTCTGGGTTTCAGACTGACGTCAGTGAAGCTCAAGTCATCAGGTCTATCTGATGCGGAAAAGGTCTCGTCATCATCCGGACTGAGAGGAGCAGAGTCAGTGTTGAGGAAAGTGCTAGAAGAAAACTTCCTGAGAGAGTGTTGAGGGGTTGAAGAACTGGCTGAAGAATTCCTATCCAAAGACGGGTCGCCCTCGGGACAACTTGTGGTGTCGTTAAACACTAAACATTGAGCATTTGAACCATCTCCTGAGCTGGTAGTTCTGTCTTCAGCTGCAGAAGAAACAGCATCCAAAGCTCTAAAATCTGCCGACAGCTCTCCGTTTGCAATCACATGATCAATCTCTGAATTCAAGTAGCTCCCTGGAGGATGAGATGACTTAGGATCGTCCCGCTCAGTCACTTCACATGCACCGTGGCCTGCATGTCCATTTGGGAGTTTAGTGCCACATGGCTGGTTACTGGTCTGATGCTGTACTTTATCACATGACTCTGGTGCCTCGTGGTCCTGGCTGCTCTGCAGTTGGCTTTTCTCTCCCTGCGTTGTTCCAGTATGGGAGAACATGCCTTGCATTAGGTTCTCCTGCTTGTCTATAACATCTGCGATGCGTGGAGGTGGTCTGCCTTCCTCAGCACCCCTGCCTCCAGAGGAAGATGACTCAACCATCAGCTTCACAGGTGAATCTACAGAATGCACACAACGCTCTGAGATGACACTGCTCTTCTGGACCCCGTTGGGTGGATAACCTAAAACAAACCAATCTGAATCAAAACAGACAGTGAAATACCGGCCATGTTTCAAATCCTGCTAAGCAGTCTACCCAGAAGCACTTTAGAGCATAACAGACATGTTAGAAGTGTTTGATTCAGTGTTTTGGCCATTGTTTGGAATGTCTGATTCAGTATTTTAGGCATTAAACATCCAACTCAGCTTTGCTGGACATTATAATCACATTTTACACAATTTAGGGCATGTCAGAACGTTCCACTTAAGTATTCGATCCAGTATTTTTAAGCATTGTTGGGCTTGAACATTCAATTCAGAGTTTTTGAACATCAGAATGTTCAAAATATTCTATTCAGCATTTCATGGATGCATTGAATTGAACATGTGATTCAGCAGTTAAGATGAGCATCAGAATAATGTTTGGAACGTTCGATTCTTAATCATTAATTCCATTTGGAACGTTAAATTGGAACATCCAATTCAGTTTTTTTGAACATCATAACAGAGTTTGGAATGTTTAATTTAAAAATTAAACTAGCTTTGTTGAACATCGTAAACACAGAATGTTCGGTTCAGTATTTTGAAGCATAACACAGAACATTCGTTCTGAGCAAAGGTTGGAATCATAGTTGGAATATTGAGTACTCAGAACAACAATCATGTTTGTAATGTTTGATTTAAAAGTTCGCTTTAGCTTAGCTTAACATCGGAATTACGTTTGAAATGTTCAATTCAGTACTGTTACATCATAATTCCATTTGGAACAATGAAATGGATCTGATTCAGCTGTTTTTTTTTTTTTTTACAAAACACACTCACGAAGCTTCGATTCAGTGGCATTCAATATGACCACATGATTCGGTACTTTTGGCCACTGTGCTCAATTCAACTTTTTATGAACATCTGAACTGCATAATGTTTGGAAAATTCTATTTTTTAGCATCATAATCGCGTTTATAACGCTTGATTCGAACATTCGATTCAGCAGCCTAGCAAAGCATCAGAATCAAGTTTGGAACATTTCAACAATTTGTTGCATTAATTCCATCTGTAACTATTCAAATTTTTATGTTCGAATATTTAATTCAGGTTTGCTTAGAATGCTTATATTTAATAATTTAGTGCATGATAGAACATTATTTACAAGCATTCAATTCAGCATGATGGTGGATCACTACACTTCAGTGTTCATTGAGGGATTTTTTTAACGTTTGGAATATTCATGGAATATATGTAGAATTTTGGTCATCTTAACTGCGTTTGGAAGATTTGATTCGAACATTCAGCATAGATTCAGTTTATATGAGCATCATAATCAAGTCTGAAACGTTTGATTCAGCATTTTGTGGCATTACAGGAGCGTCTGGATAAAAATTCGATTTAGAACATTCCGAACGCATGTATAAAGCCTTTAAATGCTATCTATGTGGACAGCTCAATAAGATTTGAGACATGGGCAATACTGCCTTTCTATAATTAATAATCTAACAGCAAGTGTCTGTACATACCCATCGGCCGCAGCCCAATTCCCGATAGCAGCAAAAATGACCTCTGGGGTAGTCCTCTTTTAAAATATCCAGTGAGGAATGTTTCAATCTCAGTTTGCTCTCATATAAAGGAAATGTGTCTGTACAGGTTCATCCTCGGTCTTTTCCATCTCATTCAAAATCCTCTTGTGGATTGACAGCCGAAGCGCTGCTGCTGTAGTTCAGTGTCGTACTCCGCTCTTCTTTCACCATGACACCTATTCAGACTGTCCTCCAACATATTAACAGGATAAATATTAATAGTACGCAAAACGCGTGAGTTAATAGGCACAGCCGTGAAAACATCAAAGCTTTCCTGTCTCAGACCGGCAGATGACCGTATCCTGACCGTGATCCGAAGCCATCTTGAAATTCCAGTGACGTCATTCGACGCTTCATTAACAGGAGAGTCGACACGCCCCCTGCTGGACAGATTCAACAACACGCATTTAGACGATGCAGGCTACTCATCAATATTGTCATGTGCAGACACAGTAGACACGTACAGATAAAAAGACAGTGCACGACTACACTACCTGTCAAAAGGTTTTGAACAGTAGGATTTTTAATGTTTTTTAAAGAAATATCTTCTGCTCACCAAGCCTGGATTTTTTTGATGCAAAGGACAGAAAAAAAAAGTACAATTTTGAAATAAATTTTGAAAATAACTGTTTTCAGTTTGAATATGTTTTAAAATGTAATTTATTCCTGAGGTCAAAGCGTCTTCAGTGTCACATGATCCTTCAGAATCATTCTAATATGCTGATTTGCTGTTCAAGAAACATTTTTTATTATTATCAGCAATATTTTAAAACAGTTAAGTACATTTTTTTCAGGATTCTTTGATGAATAGAATGATCGAAAGATCAGCATTTATCTGAAATAAAAAGCTTTTGTAACATTATACACTATAACGTTATATTATATAAAGTATAATTTTAGAAATGAATACTTTTATTTAGCAAGGATGTTTTAAATTGATCAAAAGTGATGATAACACATTTATAATGTTACAAAACATTTCTATTTAAATAAATGCTGTTCTTCTAAACTTTCTATTCAAAGAAACCTGAAAAAATCTACTCAGCTGTTTTCAACATAATAATAAATGTTTTTTGAGCAGCAAATCAGAATATTAGAAATATTTCTGAAGGATCATGTGACTTCAGTAATGATGCTAAAAATTCAGCTTTGAAATCACTGGAATAAATTCATTTTAAAATATATTTAAATAGAAAACTATTTCAGAATGTTACTGTTTTTTGCTGTACTTACGGATCAAATAAATGCAGGCTTGGTGAGCAGAAGATGCCTCTTTAAAAAACATTAAAAATCTTACTGTTCAAAAACTTTTGACTGGTAGTGTACATAATTATATGTTCATTTCACATTCACTGTGCTTTAAAATGTTAACAGCAGGATGAAACTAGTCATTTTTCAATCACCAAAAAATAAATAGCGAAGAATGTAATGCATACATTGGAATCTAGCCTGGAATACATTGGAATCTAGCCTGCAAAGAGCTATCTACCTTTTTCCTCAACACAGAAGTAAGCCTATGTGTTAGACTTCCGCTTCATTATCCGCTATAGAGAAATAACAAGAAAAATAACAGCGTGCAGTAACGGTAAAACTGTTTGCTCTACACACCAGTGTGCTCATAAGATAATACATTTAAATAAGATGGTAAGACACACAAATTTGCAACATTAAACAGCAAAACGAGCTGTTTGGTACAGCTAAAATAGATGGATGAGACCGAAAGCCACACCCATAAAATTTACAAATGGCCGCGCCCACTCTTACATAAAGAAAAGGTGTATTGTAAAAAAACAAAATTACTCTAGGAATATCAAAACTGTAAAAGCTACAATACAATAGATGTCAACTGTTTTGACTAACAAACACCGTAATTCTTATTTTATTTAAAAAATAATAATAATATTTAGTTTAAAACGTTTACCATTTAGCTATTTAAAACATGTAACTGACATGACATTAGATGGACAACACGAGATGTTGCCAGATTGAGCTGGCGATGCTTTTTATTACTTTTTTGTTTTGTTTAACTCAGTGAGCGCACTCACCCTTATTTATTTCGTACCCTAGTGAACCGATCTCTGCTCTCTCTCTGTGGCACTGCAAACCTAATGTTTACAGCAGAGAGAGTCCTGCCCCATTATTCCCTCTTCCGCGCTGCTATTCAGCAGGAACACGATGGCACTTTGTAGAAAGGAGACATTGAGACCTTTGGGAAAAGAGCTTCAGTAGAAAACGGAGAAACTGCTGACGCGAGGAGCCACTTGAATATGATCTATCTAAACTGGGTGCAGAGGAAGCCCCATGGAGAGCGATGGTGCTGAAAGGGAAAGCTCCGGTGTGGGGATCCGCGCACTGACGGGCTGCGCTCTCTGCGCGCTCATCCTCTCCACACTGCTGGGGAACACACTCGTCTGCGCCGCCGTCATCAAATTTAGACACCTCCGATCCAAAGTCACTAATTTCTTCGTCATATCCCTTGCAGTTTCGGATCTCTTTGTGGCTGTTCTGGTCATGCCGTGGAAGGCAGTCTCTGAGGTGGCCGGGTGCTGGCTCTTCGGGAGATTTTGTGACACTTGGATAGCTTTTGATATCATGTGCTCAACGGCGTCTATTCTCAACCTGTGCATTATCAGTTTGGACAGATACTGGGCAATCTCAAGCCCCTTCCGTTACGAGCGTAAAATGACCCAAAGGATGGCTTTTATAATGATCGGGATGGCGTGGACACTTTCCGTCCTGATCTCTTTCATCCCGGTTAGACTGAACTGGCACAGGGCTGAGGATCATCATAACGCGCCCTTCAACTCTACTATCAGTCCGGAGGACTGCACTGCGACTTTAAACAGGACTTATGCTATTGCATCTTCACTTATAAGCTTTTACATCCCTGTTATAATCATGATAGGAACGTATACGCGGATCTACCGGATTGCGCAAACGCAGATCCGGAGGATCTCCACTTTGGAGAGAGCGGCTGGACACATGCACGACTGCGTGAGCGAACAGTCGCTGAAATCCACGTTCAAGAAAGAAACCAAGGTGTTAAAAACGCTTTCCATCATCATGGGGGTGTTTGTGTTTTGCTGGCTGCCCTTTTTCGTCCTCAACTGCATCGTGCCGTTTTGTGACCTGGACACTCTTGGAGACTCTCTGTGCGTGAGCAGCACTACGTTCAACATCTTCGTGTGGTTCGGATGGGCCAACTCATCGCTCAACCCGGTCATCTACGCGTTCAACGCCGATTTCCGCAAAGCCTTCACCACTATTCTAGGTTGCAACCGACTCTGCGCGTCTTCCGCGGTGGAGACCGTGAACTTCACCAACGAGTTGGTGTCCTACCATCACGACACCACTCTGCTCCATAAGGACGCGCAGGGCGTTTCCAACCCCCAGTGCCTGGTTCTGGTGCCCGATCATGAGGAGCATGTGGACTTACCCTTCGACAAGGTCTCGGTTGTGTCCGATTCGTCTCGTGTCCAGCGGAACGTGCTGCTGCCCGCTCTAGAGCAGCAGGAGGGAGAGATGGAGATTTCCCTGGACATGATGCCCTTCACCTCCACAACACTGAGCGACTGCTGTGGGATTCCAGGTCAAATTGAGGAGTGCTGACCTCATTCATTTCATACGAACCTATTTATAGCATCGGAATCAATGCATAGGATATGACCTAATTTTATTTTCGTATACCATTCAAACATGTAATATATATTTGAATTAAATACAAAATTTCTAGCCATTTGGATTACAGTTTGAACATAAACATTAATAAACACATTTGTCAGTGATTAAACAGGTAGCGCACTCAAAAAATGCAAATTATTTAAATTATTTTATTTTAATACCCATATCTTAATGTATGCATTGAAATAGCTTCAGAATCATAGCTTCATAGAATCGGCATAAATCTGTCATTTTATAGATCCATATAGTGGACTTCAGTGGAGATCAGCACGTTGAAGGTCCAAAAGCTTCAAAGAGCTCTATACGACCCTATCCGAGGAATAAGTGTCTTATGAAGTGAAACGATCTGACATTTTCTAAAAAATTTTTTAAATGTACACTTCTATCCACAAATGCTCGACTTGCCCTAGCTCTACAATGCACGTCTGTGACTTCACGCATTACATAATCACATTGGAATGGTCACGCCTGGTTAGTTCTTCATCTGTGTATTTCGGTTCAAAAAGGCTAGGGTAGGGCAAAAACACCATCTCATTTTCTCCTCCAACTTCAAATTTGTCTGACATTAGCCAGGTTTCCATCCAAAGCTGCGAATTTACTTTGTGTGCAAAACTGGAATATCGCTTAAATCATCTGCAAATAAGCACAGTTTCCATCAAAGAGAACAAAATCGTCACTTCCTGATAAACAGGCACTAAATATCACTAAGAAAAGTAAGAGAAGCCACTGAATATAGTCATTTTTACATATAATAGATTCCTTGCGACTCAGAGAGAGCAGACGAAATGCATGCGGTCATTGCTTTAGGAGGCGGATGTTTGGGAACGCAGTCTTGTAATACAGTTCTTTGAAGCAATTATACAAAAATACTTTGACAGCAGACTTTGCTCAGGCATCTTAGAATGACCATAACAACATTTCAGATGCTGTGCAATTAAATCAGTCTGCTCCTTAGTCAAATTATCCCATCCTATAACACAGTCACATGACTTATGGAGGAATTAATTCACAAAATGCGTTTCCTTCTCCCATTATTCAAAATGCGCATACATTTCCAACACAGAGTGATGGAAACATAGCTATTGTTGTTCTACCTTTTTTTTGTAAAGGCCGTTTAACTTTCTTTGCACATTCACTTTGTAAACACTGGGTCGGTACTTCCGCCTACGTCACACATGACCTTACCACCGTGACTACGTAATCCGTATAGTTAAAAAGTATATAAACTGTACTTTTTTTTTTTTTAACTGATTGTTTCACTAGATAAGACCCCTATTCCCTGGCTGGGATCGTGTAGAGCCCTTTGAAGCCGCATTGAAACTGCAATTTGGACCTTCAACCTGTTGGATTCCACTGAAGTCTACTATATTGAGAAAAATCCTGGAATGTTTTCCTTAAAAAACCTTACATTTTTTGTGTATTTATGTGAAATATTGTGGATTTATGCAACCCATACAAGTGGAATTTGCTGTCGCAAATATATCCAATATAGTAGCCGCTCACTGAACATACAAACTCCCAGAACAGACGTTTGGGGGGAAAAAATCAGACAAATAATTTTGATGATTTTTAAAACTGATATTTTATGGTAAATCTGTCAAAAAAGTAAAATCTCGTTTAGAATAAAACTTTTTATTTTATTAAGGCAATCTCATTAATTCTTTTTAAAGGGGTCACTGGATGCAAAGTTCATTTTTACATGTTGTTTGAACATTACTGTGTGTTGGTAGTGTATGTACACATCTACCCTATAATGATAAAAATCCATGCAGTGCTAAATGCAGCTAAAGTAAACAGGCTCATCACTCCACAGAGAGGAGAGAGGGGCGGGGCGAGCAGAGCAGAGCTCATTAACATTTAAAGCAACCTCAACCAGAACAAGATGATTTTTGGAGATATGATTTTGGCAAGGTAAAAAGGGTGTTATTTTACACTACCATTGAGAATTTTTAACCAAAGTATATTATAGACTTTTCATTAAGACCCGAAAGAATCATATCAACTTGTGGAAAATGGGCATCCGATTGACCGCTTTAAAACTCATAGAAATTGAAAGCTTGGATGCAAAAGTGTAGGAATGTGAAATTGTATAAGAAATAATTTTATCAGCATAACATTTTGAATAAAAGTTGAATGGAAGAATGAATGTGAAGACCTGATGTTTAACAGGTTCATGGTTTAAGAATGATCCAAAAACATCTTATGCTTCAGTAGAAAATAAAACAAAAGTCACATGATCAGTGTCACAAATTTGATTGGCTTATTCAATTTGTGACCTAGAAACAGAGCAGAACCAATGATTCTATATATGGAAATATGTCTCTTTTTCAACTAATAATGTATATTTTCCCTCAAAATTGGTTTATTTTGAGGTTTATATTAGATTTTAAATGCCAGATTTTTAACGTGTCTCAGTATTGTGGAGTCCAAACATGTTGCTGTATATTTCCAGACACACCTGGTTATAATGTGAGTTTATCCTACTTTAGGTGTACAGCTAGTCTCACAATTTATTTTGAATATGCTTTAGAAGTATAATAATAAATGCTCTTCTCCAAAAACACACAAGAACCATATCATTACATACTGACCCCAAAAACAACAGTTAAAGAGCAGGTCATATGATATTTTAAAGTGTGCTAGTATTGTGTTGGATTCCCCTACAACAGGTTTAAATGCATCTAAGGTCAGAAAACACTGTAATTTTCTCAGAACATACATTTACATTAGAATTATTTTGCAATAATTTCAAAACAATTTGTTCAAAGCAGTTCTGAGCTTAAGGTCTGTAAACCCCTCCCTACTCTGCTCTGATAAACTTGATATTTTGAGCACAAAGCGTGTTGTGGGCAGGTCAGACGTATTCCAAGTTCATATTTCATGGACAGGCGGGAATTATGCTAATGTGTTACCGGGTGACGTACATAGGTAACAGGCAGAAGATTCAAAATATGACGACTCGTTAAGACAGTTCAGGGTGGATCCTTTGTTTTCAAAGACAGTATATTTATCATTCACTTTTTGATTAACAACTTTGCAGACTGTTTACATTGAAGGATAGCCATGCTACAAACTGCAAAAAAGATATTTTTTTCAAAAACCCATATGACCTGCTCTTTAATAAAAATGTCAATCTGTGCCTCTCTGAGACAAAACACCACAAGATGAGCTTATAAGTGTTTTCACAACATTGTCTGAAAACAACTGACCACATTATTCTGTTTTTCATGTTTTTGAAACAGATCACACTGTATCATCATAATGCTGTGTACTGCGCACAACTCCAATAAATGCTATTACAAAACGCTTATCAGAAAATACATTTCTGCCATATTAAAAGACTTGATAAAACAAAACACAGGAAAAAGCTTGGAGTGGGTCTTTGTTGTGTTTAGATGCAAATCTGAAGAGGCTTGTTAGAGATAATTGCTCACTTAATTACCACAGTTATTAAGAGATGAAGTATGCTGTAATAGGTGCCACTTGGGAGCTAAAAAAGAAGATAAAGGAAATTTCAAGCCTCTAATCAATGAATCCTGTGTACACACGCACACACACCTTCCAAGTAATTTTCGTGGAAACTTTGAGGGCACAATGCCCTGTCTAAACTCTTGAACTTAGACGGAAAGCTATTAGTTCGACAAATTATTCATGTTGCAGTTCCATTTTTTGTTCGAGGTAATGACTGCTTGTGACGAGGAAGGGTTTAGGAACAAGCACAAGGAGAAATGAAAAGCTGGAACAAAAGTAATTGGATGCTAAATTTACCGTCACACAGTATAAGTGAACTGTCTATTTGCTGAGAGTGCGCTTCACATTACAATAATCCCTGAAGATACAAGTAATACTATGAGTGATTGCTCCAAATGAAAGAAATAGTTCGTCCAAAAATGTAAATTGGCAGTAGATGAGTTTGTTAGTTCATCAGAACAGATTTGAAGAAATGTTCCATTACATCCCTTGCTCACCAACGGATCCTCTGCGGAGCCAATCAGTGAGAGACAAACAGCTGATAAAAACATCACAATAAGCCAATAAACTATCACAAATGGTTTAGAGTTAAAACACCTTAATGATGGATTTATTTCGTACAAACATGCACTTTTCACTTCAGAAGACATTTATTGATGGACTGGAGTGGTGTGGATTACTTGTGGATTATTGTGATGTTTTTAATCAGCTGTTTGGACTCTTGTTCTGATGGCACCCATTTATTGCAGAGTATTGGTGAGCATATGATGCAATGCTTAATTTCTCCAAATCTGTTCCAATGAACAAACTCATCTTGGATGGTCTAAGGGGGAGTACATTTTAAGCAAATTTTTATCTTTGGTTGAAGAATTTCTTTAAGCCACATTATTTATGTTGCACCCAGAAAGTAGTAGTTGTTATTGATTTCTGAAAGACTAATATATGCATGCGGTTTAAAACTAGATTTAAGGAATGCTTAAAAATTACACCATGCTCACGCAAACCCACCCCAAAATATAAAATCTGTTTGATGTGCACTTCAAGTCATGTTCTGTAAGGCAAACCTGCTACAAAACTTATTTTGTGTCAGCGCACACAGCTTTGAAAGCCATTATTTGTCCATATGGCAGAAGTAGTTGGCTTATTTGGGGCTGGAACAGCAATTGCTTGAAAGCCTCTGTGGCTGACTGAAATTGCTGAGTTGAAATGGTGTGAACAGCAAAACGAGCAATCGAAAAAAAGACTTACTTTTCAGTCTTTCAACACAATTTGTGAGAAAAGTGCCTGTTTTGAATTAAAATCTGGAAAAACATTAAACAGGGTTGCCACGCTTTTTCGGTAATCATTTTCCAGGGCAATTTGTTTTTAATCATGCGCCCTAGAGTAATATATTCCTTTCGTAAAAAGTCTTTAAAAACATACAGTTTATGGCAGTGCCTTAAATATAAAATCAGCTCTTTAATATGAGCTCTTAATTTTAAGAGCTCATATTAACTGAGCACTAATAACTGATGTTTCTGCCGCTCCAAAAGCGCCTCTTACTGGCAGATAATGAATCTGGTATTTTCAATAACCCGTGCATGTTTTTGTTGTTGCTCACTCTAGAGCACTTCTCATATTCTTTATCCTGGCTGAATCACTTTTCTTTCAATCTATAAGAATAATCAGCCTATGTTATACTGTAATTTAGTTAATATACGAATACTAATAGGGTGAGTCTGAAAGTCTTATGTTTTTTGTTTGTATGAAGGCTAAATACAAATAAAAGGTGAACATTAATTTATTTGTACCCTTTTTTTTAAATATTACATAGTTTTATAGAATTAGGTTTCATAGATTTGGCAGATTCATTTTTCAGAAGTTTGTAGACATCTGTCGTGGGTGATTCTGAGGCTTTTGTAAATATTGGTTATATCGATATCGGAATTATATCGTATAGACAAAAATATATTGTGATATA